>JAANYP010001605.1:0-70000 GCA_020465985.1 Centrapalus pauciflorus | reverse complement strand
TTTCACAAGTTTTCAGGTGCATTGTGGTTTTCCATTGAACCTCCTCCCTATATATATATATATATATATATATATATATATATATATATATATATATATATATATATATATATATAGGATTATTGCAGAACCTAAATTTAGTGTAGAATTGTAGAACCAATATCGTCCATAGATTAAATTAATCTAATGGAATTGATTTAAAAGAGTCAAGTTTGGAATTAGTGAAAAAAATATTGTTAATAGTGATATTTAAATTCTTGAATAAAAAAGGAAATAATTGGAAATAACAAAAAGATTGACATTAGCAAAATAAATATCTTTTTACATTAAATTAAAATGATTAATTTTTAAATCAAAAAAATTATACCATAAAAACCAGAATTTTATACTCTTTAACACGAGCCCGGTCATTATATATTTTTTTAGAAAAAATTTTACGTGTTTATTTTTCCTAAAAAAAATTTACCTAGACCACGATGCAATATAGCATGACTAGATTATTCAATGTCGAAGAAACACTTAGTATCGTATATTCAACGTCGATGCAACACTGCATATACATTCAATATTAACATAACCAAAATAATGGTCGTGGGCTTAACGAGAACGATCATGATATATTTTTTTCGAAAAAATTTTATGTTTTTATTTTTCATAAATTTTTTTTATCCAGACGACCATTCAATATATTATATAGAGATTATTCAATGTCGAATTACAGTTTATATCACATATAATGTCGAAGTGATACTATATATCATATATTCAACACTTCATGTACATTCGATATTAAAAGAGTCATATATATATATATATATATATATATATATATATATATATATATATATATATATATATATATATATATATATATATATATGATATCATTGCAGAAGATAAATAGTGTGGAATTGTAGAACCAATATCGTCCATAGATTAGATTAGTCTAATGGAATTGATTTAAAAGAGTAATGTTTGGAATTAGTGAAAAAAATATTGTTAGTAGTGATATTTTAATTATTGAATAAAAAAGGAAATGATTGAAAATAACAAAAAGATTGACATTAACAAAATAAATATCTTTTTACATTAATTTAAAATAACATTAAAATGATTATTTTTAAATTAAAAAGTGCATTATCATCAATTCATATCATATTTGAAAATGTGCATATTGTTTAAATATTGCATTTTTGTATGAAATAAATTTTTTTATCGTAATGACTTTAGTTGATGTGAACTCGCTGATCGCACGTAATGCACTTTTGATTATGTGTATATTGCACTTTTGCATGAAATAAATCATTTTATCGTATAAACATCCACATTCAATATAAAACTTGAGAACTCGACTCTAGCTAGTATATGAGACTTCTGGGACTTAACACTAGATTTTTGGTTTTTAGGAGTACCTATGAAAATTTACCAAACTCGATCAATGTATCGCCCTTATAAACTTTGAAACATTTTTACAAACATTATTAACAAAATTTTGAAATTTGTTACGCAGTGGGATTATGGATCACGTCAAAGAAATTATGTATCATGCGATATACTTTTTCTTGCAATGCGTTATTATATCTCCACTGATTCTTCCCATGTGAATAAACACTCACGTCATCGTGTACAAATCTTGTCGAATTTATATACGAATAAGATTTTGTGTTTATGCATGAACAATATCAATGTTTCTCATTGAAACTCTCTACACACACTATATATATATATATATATATATATATATATATATATATATATATATATTGTGAACAAGTTATCGTTGTGAACGTTGTGAACAAATAAAAAAAATACATATAATCATTCACATATATCAATAACTGTTTGTAACATGATTCATATGATTCAAAGGGTTCATAGACTTGTCTACAACAAGATTCAAAATATTGAAAAGGTTCATAATAGTTTTTATAACAATATTCAAAGGATTCAAAAATATTCATAAGATTTGACAAATTCATAAGATTCAATAAAATCCATATATAGTACCCAATAAAATTAATAGGTTAATAGAAAGGTTTGGTAGTATTTTCAACAAGATTCATAAGATTCAAAACTATTTTTATGGTTGTTCACAATGATAACTTGTTCACAAAAGATATTTAGTCTATATATATGTATATGTGTCTGTATTTGTATATAGTTGGGTTCAATGAAGAATTTTTTATGCATCGGCTAATTGTATGCATCTCGTGATTCAACATACCTCATGCATATCGTAATGCAACATATATATCATATACATATAGCTAAAGAGTAGTTTGGAAGAAAAAATATATATCTAGTTTCATCAATTTTAATTTCATATTAATTTAATATTTCATCAAATAATTATATAACAAATGCTAAATAAACTTAATTAATACACTTTCAAGGTTAACCACATTTGTACAAATTCAAAAAAGATGATGAAGATGTTGATGCATCTTAGTTCATCTTCATACATCATGTTGTGCATCTTTATTCATCTTCGTTAAAGTACTTCGTTCATCTTTGTTAATACACTTCGAGATGTATATGCATCATCGTTCATCATCATCACCATCTTTATCGTTCATCATATACAACCAGAGATGCATCATCATTCATTACCACAAAAATCGAACCACCATTCAAACCATCGAACCGAGATGCATCGTGTTCATCTTTATCATTTTATCGTGTTGATCAGCATTATGAGAGTATCGGATATACCCAAGCCGAGAGGGGTTCAGCTTGCCACCTAGGGTAGAAGGCGCTGGCCACACCAGCCCTCCCCTCCTCCCTCCTCGGCTCCGCCAACTCTCCCCCCTCCTCGGCCTTCCAAGACTCCAACGACTTTAATTTTTTTTTTGTTTTCTTCCTCAAACGGTCATCTGATCGTTAAATTATAATTAAAAAAAAATTCACCCAATATTTTCACTCTATAAATACTCCACTTCCATACATTACATCCTCACACTTTTCAATCTATACACTCTCAAATTTCTCTCTTTCATCTAGTTTTTGTACCCGTAATTAGTTTTATAATTTTCATTTTGTAATTTTAGTTTTATTTATTGTTATGTATTTTTTTTATTTTTCATTAGGTAATTTTTAATTTTGTATTAGTTTTAAATATTTATGAAATTAATTATTTTAGTTTAATTGTCTTATTAATTAAAATGAATTTCTTTTAAAAAAATTAAGAATTAAAGATGGAAGTGTTAGAAAGGTGGACATTTACAACTTGAATGATAAAATTTTCTTTGATGATTTCTCAAATGAACATATTTTCTAGGAAAAAGAATAAGAACAAGATGAAGATGAATACGATAGAGAGAGTAAAATAAAGAAAAAAAGACAGGATTTAAAGAAGATCTAGAAAAATGAGAAAAATATGAACATGAATAAACACAGAAGTTTTCGAACAACAAATCTGGACATGGTTTCTTTAAAAAGAGGAAGAAGAAAGAAAGAAAAAGAGAGTGCTGGTATTTATTTTTTAAGAGGCTAAGGGTGCGTTTAGTTTATGAAAAGTTCAAAAAATATCACTTTTCAATAAAAATGAAAACTTGTTTACTTAACAACAATTTCATAAATTTTCATTTCACTTTTTAAGAGGATGCCTTAAAGTCTGAACTTAAGAGGAGGCCTTAAAGTCTAAAATTAAGAGGCTCTGAATTTAATTCAGACTAGTCTCATTCTCTTAAAATTCAGAGGGAAATTCAGAGGTTGTAACCTCTTAAGTCTGAATTTAAACAATACAAATTATGTTAAGATCTGAAATTCAGACTTCAGACCTAATTCAGAGGCTCTTAATTGAAAACAAACACACCCAGTGTGTTACAAACAGAGAAAGAAAAAGTTTGGTGAAAAAGAAAAGTTAGAGTTCAGAATGTGAGAGAGAGAGAGAGGGGAGAGAGACAAACACAAAATCTAGTAATACAATTTTTTTTTTCCAAACTTTAGAAAAAAATAATATTTAATTACAAGATTAGCTATCACATTTCTCTATTCTTTTTTAATTTAATGGTTGAGATTGATTCATATGGACTATATTAAATTTTAGTTCTACATTGATCATACATACATATATATATATATATATACACAGAGTCAGGTTCAAAAAAGTACCTCTTGAAATTAAGTGCACCCGAGGTACCAACCTTAAAAGACTTTTTTAAAAAAAAAATTTCTCACAACCATGTTTCAATTAATGTTATACACATGATATATGAATTTCACATACATTCACACTTCCTGTGTCCTTAAAAACTATGTGAATGCTCAATGCATATTTATGTGAATGGTCATCAATGTGAATGGTCATTTCACACAATGTGAATGGTGTGAATGACCATTCACATGATCTTATTTTACCATTCACAAGATTTATGATGTTGCTTCTTTTGAAAAAAAGTCTTATAATGTTGTCTTATACATGTCTATTAGAAAAAATTATATGTGAATGATCATTCACATTAGGGTACGCTGGAATCTTATAGGTATACTGATGAACCTGATTCTATACATACATATATATATATATATATATATATATATATATATATATATATATATATATATATATATATATATATATATATATATATATATATATATATATATATATATAGAGAGAGAGAGAGAGAGAGAGAGACACACACACACACTAAAGATATTTTGTGAACAACTTATCGTTATGAACAATCATAAAATAGCTTTGAATATTATGAATCATGTTGAAAACACTATCAAACTCTTCTATTAACTTATTAATCTTATTGGGTATTATGGATTCTATTGAATCTTATGAATTTGTCGAATCTTATTAATATTGTTGAATCCTATGAATATTGTTATAGAAAAAACTAAGAACCTTTTGAATGTCTTGAATGTTGTTATAGACACTTCTATGAACCCTTTGAATCATGTTACAAACAGTTGTTGATATATATGAATGGTTGTATGTATTTTTTTTTTATTTGTTCACAACGTTGACAACGATAACTTGTTCACAATGGATCTCATCCCTATATATATATATGTGTGTGTGTGTGTGTGTGTGTGTGTTTGTTTTTGCGTGTGTGTTCAAGTGAGTACCACCCATTATGCAGCGCACCAGAAGGTACCACCCTTAAAAGTAATTTTTTTGAAATTTATTTTCATGAAACATGTTTTAATTAACATTACACAGATTATATGTATATTTTACCCAAATCCGAAGACTCTAAGTGCATGAAAACACGCATCACATAAATGCACGTTCACATACATTCAGAATTATATAAGTGCGTGTTCACATCATTTTTTAGGAACTAGGAGATGTGAATATATGTGAAATTTATATATGACATTCATAATGTTAATTAAAATATGTTTATGAAAAAAAAAATTTAAAAAAAGTTTTTTTTAAAGGTGGTACCTTCTGGTGCGCTGCATAATGGGTGGTACTTTCTCGAACCATATTATATATATATATATATATATATATATATATATATATATATATATATATATATATATATATATATATATATATATTCAGGATCTATGGAGTACTGGAAAACCATATTAAATGTACATGTTCATTATGATAAAATGTTAAATTTAATGCACAACTACAATATACATAATTACATATGTTCAAATGTGCATTATTATTCACTAGTTCATATCATTTACATGTTCATTAAGATAACATGTTCAATTTCATGCAAAATAACAATATGCACATGTTCAAATGTGCAATATGCATGAACATGTGTATATTACACATTTTTGCTTGAAATTAAATATTTTGTGTTAATGAACATGTAAATGATATTAATTAGTTAATCATAATGCAATTTTGAACATATGTATATCATAATTTTACATGAAATTTAACATTTTATCATAATGAACATGTGATATGGTTTTCCAGTAGTCTAGTATAATATAGCTTTCCATGGATCTCG
Source organism: Centrapalus pauciflorus (assembly GCA_020465985.1). Classification (NCBI taxonomy): domain Eukaryota; kingdom Viridiplantae; phylum Streptophyta; class Magnoliopsida; order Asterales; family Asteraceae; genus Centrapalus; species Centrapalus pauciflorus. Next base: position 64,061 of record JAANYP010001605.1, on the reverse strand, counting down.
ACCATAATATATATATATATATATATATATATATATATATATATATATATATATATATATATATATATATATATATATATATATATATAATATGGTTCGAGAGAGTACCATCCATTATGCAGCACACTAGAAGGTACCACATTTAAAAGAAACTTTTTTTTTGAATTTTTTTCATAAACATGTTTTAAATAACATTATGAAGATCATATGTAAATTTCACATACATTCACATCTTCTAGCTCCTAAAAAATGATGTGAACACACACTTACATTCACACACACACACACACATATATATATATATGTATATATATATATATATATATATATATATATATATATATATATATATATATATATATATATATATATATATATATATATATATATATATATATATATATATATAGAGGGGGGTTCAATGGAAAACCAACATGCATCGGAAAATATTGGAAAACCTCCATGCACCACCACAAATGCATCACAATTCCCGCGTGATTCATCGAATTCCCGCGTGATGCACCGTCTTTCTGCATAATGCACCTGAAAACTTGTGAAAACCGCACTGCACTACCACATATGCATCAAATTTCCCGCATGATGCATCAAAATCTCGCGTGATGCATCAAATTTCACGCGTGATGCAACAAAATCCCGCGTGATGCATCACTTTATTTACGATCATGCCACCGCGTTTTTCATGAAATGCATCAAATCGGACGGTATGCGTAGATTTTCACAGTTTTCCGGTGCATAGTGGTTTTCCATTGAACCCACCTATATATATATGTGTGTGTGTGTGTGCATGTGTGTGTGTGTGTGTGTGTAAGTCTTGGAAAACCAAATTTTAATGTTCAAATTTCACTAAACCAAAAAGAAAAAATTAACTTGAGGACTCTCATGCAAAAAAAAAAACAATAACATTGAACGACGAAAACACAAAAAACATAAACACATGTTGATTTATTTTCATAATATAACCCTTGAAAAAAAAGGGCGTTTAATTAACTTTCTCAAAATTAGATGATTTTGCCGATCAATATGCTAATGGAAATTTTTTGATGTATAGGTACCAAAAGTGGTATCGATGTACTCCAAACGGCATCATGTCATCCATTCAACAAAAGTGATGCACAAGTTACCTATTGTTGCATGAAAAATGATATCATACTTAATTGTTATTCGAAGCCAGAGGAATGTAAAAAGAAGTGTCATGGTTGATGATAGTTTAAGGATATATACAATAAAAAAAATCGGGTTTAATATGAAAAAACCATTATGTTTTTTTTTTTTTAATGTTTTTACGGTGTAATCCCTTCGTGTTGTTTTTTTATGAATTAAACTAGTTTATTGACCCATGTTATACATGGGTATATAATAGATATAAAAGTAAATTATCATTACAAATATAATAAAAATGTAAGTACACATGTTAAAATTATATTATATAGAGTATATTTTAAAATCATATAAAATATGAATTAATACCTATGATATGAGGATATACATAATTAACCTTCAAAAAACTAATAAATTTATTCACCAATGTCTACAATTATATTTCATTTGTTGTTTTATTATAATAACCCATTTGGAACAATAAATTCAAAATTTTTGTATTTAGATTAGCAATTTTACAGATTTTATAAAGTTTTGATTACTACTATATTGTTTGAATCAGATAAATTTTATTAGACAAACATAAATGAATCTATATATTTATTTTCAACGAAAATTAGATTTAAAGTAACAAATATGTATTGTATAATTAATTTATGCCCAATATGATGGAGTATATAAGTTAATATTACAAAAAAAAAATAGATTGTTTGAAAACTAAGTTTAAAATAATATGCAAACCTTAAATTTGAAGATACTATTGTTTTATTTAATTGTAATAGTAGAAAATCAATTAGTAAAATTTCAAATTCAGAGACAACATTTCTATTTCTAAGAAATATTAATTCTATTGTTATTTAATGATATTTGTAGGATACTCAATATAAGTTATATAAATAATTTTTTTATTTGATAAAAAAAAATAATAAATTGTTAATATATTAAATTGTAATTTTTGTTTAAATTTCATGATAGGGAAATAAAAGAATTATCATATAATATTAAGAATGCGTAAGTGTTTATTATTGTATTACTTATTTTTAGTTTTCAAGTTAATTTTAAGAGTAATCTTATGAAAAATAAAAAAAAATATTTTATTTATACTGTCAATTAATTTATGTAATTATTAAAGCTAGATATATAAAATGGTCCGAAAATCAAAATATAGGTCTATGGAGATAAATTCTATTTTAATAATCTAATAATAACAGTAATATATAACTATGATATTATGTTTATTCAATACATTTAAAAATATTTAAATTATTCATGATATTGTCTTTTCTTAATATAATTATAGAGGTTTATTTGAAAACTTATTTATTTATTTACTTACTCATCTAAACATTAATTAGTTTATAAGTTTAATAAAGTTATTTAAGGAAAAATGGGAGGGAAAAGAAGATTTTGGATTAAGGAGAAGACGCCATGTGGCGTTTAGTGTTCTAATTTATTAATAGGTATAGATTCTGAAGTTATTTATTTGTTTCTGATTTTCTGAATTGTTTTTTTTTTCCCTCAAAAAAGTCTTCAAGTTTTAGGACTTTTCTGGAAAAAAAAAGTGACACACGTTGGGTTTTTGTGGAAAAACAAAAGGTTGACTATGAAAAAAATGAAAAAATTTCAAAACATAGAATTGAAATATTGACCTCAGTATTTTCTTAAGAATAAATGGATGAATGAAATCGCAAAAAACGTAAAAACATGTTGAATTTTTCATATCAAACCGTAAAATATAATAATTTGTCAAGTTGTTTGCCTTTTAAATCCAGCTATTATTATCTTTACGGTGCACAATCATACTTCTCACATAATCTCTATCATATCCACTGTATAAAAAAAGCAATCAATAACCAGAATTTTAATGACTACATTTAATTTGATCATTAGTTATACTATGAGAGTGGGGTGGGTAGGGTTAAGGGTGGAGATGGGGATGGGGTGGTATAAGTAAGTTAAGGGTAGTTAGGGTAGGGTGAGAGTAGGTGGTTGAGGGTAGGGTATGTTGAGGGTGGGGTGGGGTGGGGTAGGGTAGGGGTAGGGGGTTTAGGATAGGGTAGAGTAGGGGTAGGGTGGGTGAGGTAAGGTATAGGGTAAAGGTAAGGGTGGGGTGGGAGAGACGTGTATTTTTTTTGGTGTGATAAGTGGTGATAAGTAGCATATCAAAGTCTTATCCTGATAAGACATGATAAGAGAATTTTGACTCTTATGTCTTCTGCATATCAAACGCACTTATTAGTATTTCCTCTTACCGAATAAGAGGAAACCTCCGATAAGAGCCTGATAAGTGGCTATCAAACACCCCCTTAGGCTTTGTTTGTTTGGTGCTTCAGAGCAATCTCTGATTCAGTCAGCATTCCCAACTGTTTGTTAAATTTTAAACTTTGTCTTAGAATGATTCTTCACCGCTTAACCATTCCATGACTAGATGATGCTGAACCCATTCTAAACCTTACATTTTACCTCAGTGCCCTCCGTACTGGCCTTATTCGTCTGTGCTCTCTTCTCGTTGTGGTGAAGACGTTCAAGACCACAAACCCATAACCGCATCTGTCTTCCACATCATCGTTGCTCACATCGATCTGCTCCTACCTTTTTTACAATGGCGCCGTTGTTGCTCTGGCAAATAGTCGCAGCTTGTTACTTCGGTGACACCAGTCACTCTCATGCTGCTTACCTTTAGCATATTTTTCCGTTTTGATTGAAAATGACGTTATTTGGTTTTTAACCCTTTAATTTGTCTTCTGAAAATTGATAAGGACCTGTGAAGTGTGGAGGACAAAGTACAACAGGTGGGGTTGGTTTCTTGGAAATAGAAATTGTTAGGATGAAGAAAAAGCATATATATATATATATATATATATATATATATATATATATATATATATATATATATATATATATATATATATATATCTGTGTGTGTGTGTCGTTGTTATCCGATCAAATATAAATGCTTGGAAAATTTAACCGTTGAAAATTGCCAGTTAGTTAACGTAATATGTTTTTCATTACGAAGGGTTATAATTGTAATTTTTATCATTTAGCAATTCAATTCAGAATAAACATCAAACAAAATTTATTCTTTAATAACCAATTCAATTAAGAACTTTTAAACCATTTAAGCCTCTAAATCATTCTGCAAGTACCAAACAACACCTTATAAAGGAAACAAAAACAAGATATAAATATATCTAACTATTACAAAAAGACACTATTGGTCCCTATAATATACGAAACATGTACAATAAAAGAAATAAACACATAATGAATATTAACACTCCTTCAAACACAAGTTGGTGAGGAAGGAACCAAGTTGAGTTTGGAAGCAAAAACTTGAAAACGACTTGGAATAAGAGCTTTGGCAAAGATATCAGTCGGTTGATCAACGGTGGGAATGAAAAGCAGCGGAACTGATTTTCCAACATGTTGATAAATGAAGTGCCAATCTATCTCAATATGCTTACTACAAGAAAAATAGTCATTACCAGGGACTAATCCGTCGGTAATCCCTCGGAAATAGAATTTACCGACAGATTACCGAGGGTTAATATCCGTTACTATAATATGGTCGGTAATGGGTATCACCGACAAATTTACCGACGAAAATATTTTACCGACGGAGTACCGAGGGTACTGTCACCGACGGCACACCAACGAAATTTACCGACGAATTAGCGAGGGATACCATTTACGACAGATTAGCGAGAGACAGAGTTACCAACAGATTAGCGATGGACAAAATTGCCGACGAATTACGACAAAGCAACTACCAACGTATTTCCAAGGGATTTATTTACCGATATATTAATGAGGGAACACATTACCAAAAGAGTTTTGAGGTATTACTGAGGGCTATTGTCCCAAATATATAAACTCGATGCTAATTTATCTAATTAGCAATGACTGCAAATTTTTGCTAAAATTAAGGTTACATATCCATTTTGATATAATAGTTTTCATATTCATCCATTTACAAAGAAAAACTCAACAAATACACCCCCAAAAGATTGTTTACATTAAGTACACTAATCCTTCACATGATCACATTTACTCTAGTAAGTACATCTTGAGTTTATACCTGAAAATAAAAAACAATCAATTTTGTGAGGTATGAGAGAAGTATCAATCAAAACATGTTCACACAAAACTGAAACACCCTTCCAACTAATATAGATATTTCACTAACAAATAATAATAATTAACGATAAATAATTGCGGAATAAAGGTCAAATTTATAGTTTTCATAACAATAGCAATCAACATGATTCTCCCAACTTTGCTACCTAATAATGAGCAAAGTGTCATGGATCACATTATTTGGGGTTACAAAATCTAAACATCCAAAATACATGACCATGAATAGAAAGCTAAGTCCATTCACATATGTATACCAAAACGGGAGTCCACTAAATCCCCACCCAAAGCATTGTCAAAGCTATACCAAAACAATGGAGCCGCTAGTCAAGCTCCAATCCACTATCAAGATAGTCCAGTGTGACCCTTTCTTTTTACCTAAAAAGGTTAACAACTAAAGGGTTAACAAAGTTGCGTGAATTGCTAGATAAGTAATGATACATAATATACATGCATGCAACAATAATCAACGAGTATGTTCAATAACCAATATGATCGAGTGCTCAATTTAGGCTGAGAGCTAGCCCAACATATTTCTCAATTTAGGCTTAGAGCTAGCCCAACATATTTTATCAATTTAGCCTAAGAGCTAGCCCAACACATTTCTAAATTTAGACTTAGAGCTAGTCGAAAATCATCCATGGATATCTAGGTGAGGTCAACTGAAAGCATATCAAGTATGGTGAGGTCCAAGGCGCCTCACATAAGTCTAAAGAATCATACATGTGAGAATTGAGAGTATATATGCATCTACTATCAAAATATCAACAATTAGCTCAACAATATGTTCAACGAGGTAAATCAACAAAATATATGGTCATTATGTAAGACTAATTCTAGAACTCATGGTGATTGGTTTAATAGGATTACCAAGCCTTCCAATGAAGTTACAATAGCCCGAAAGTGGCTAGGACTTGCAATCAAGCCCCTTTTGTCTCAATTCACTTATAAGCATTTATAAAGCGTACATGTAAGCCCCTGAACACAAGATAAGCCCCCAAGAGTGGGCTAAAGGTAATGGGACAAACAGAAAGCACTAAGTCCATATGAGGCCCTATGAGTTCTGAAATTGATCAAAGGCCCTCAGACCCTTTAAACACTTAATTTAGAGGTAGATTGCGAGTGTAAGACCCAAGCATCGACCCCTGACCAAGAGAAATCAATTCTTGGGACAGAAACATGGTAAGGGCGTGACCTATTGGGTGGTCAAGCCATAAGTAACTGCTGGTTCAGCCTGCCTACTCATTTTCTTGAAATAAATGCACCTCAACCCCCCAAAACTTTCATAAATGCTTTTGTAACTTTAGAGGGACTTTACCCACAATATTTATAGCATATTAAGGTCACTTTAAAACTTTTAAACATACTAAAATCATTTCCTAACATTCCATGATTCCATGGAAGTCATATGAACTTCAATCGAGTCCTAGAATGGCCAAAAACTCCAACCGACAACACCATGCTTCAATCGAGCTTGTATTCAATTCATCAACTCCATAGAAATATCAAACATGGTTAGGTTAATTTTAAGCATTCAATTCATATTTAAACATTAAAACCCAATTCCATAATGCTTAGGAACTCATTGTGGCATTTCACCGAACACGTGGTATGCGGTTTAGACTTAAAACACCAAGTTGAGTCTTTGCACGCGTTTTGTGTAGTCCGATACATGGAAACACTTTATATCACAAATACACACTTTTTAAAAACATTAGAATCATAAAATAACATTCCATGATTCCATGGAATACATATGAACTCAAATTGAGTTCCTAAGTGGCCAAAACCCAAACTAAGCCTTCAAAACTCCGAATGAGTTCCTACTAGCTTCCATTCAATTCCATTGCCATAAATAAGATATTTGGTTCATAAATAATCATATAAAACATGTTTTTTAATTCAATCCAACCTCCATACACCATTGGAGCTCAAATGGAGCTCCAACTTGGGTTTTTACTCAAAGTCACCAATCCAACCCAAGAAACCACATATTTATGACTCAAATACGTATATAAACGATAAACACTAACCTACACTTGATACATGAGTCAATTTCTAACTCAATCACAAAACCCATTTAGGGTTATGTTCTTCAAAAACGAAGAACAAAAGATGGAGATGAAGAAAGAGATGAAGGAGAGTGTTATACCTTCAAAGATGATACAAAAATCTTTGGAGCTTTAATCTTCACCAAATCACTAGCAAATCTCAACTCTAGCTCAAAGCCTTCTTTTCTCCTCTCTTCCCATTTCAAGGGGAAGATAAGAAGGGATTTTGGACTTTGGCCAATCCCACCCCTCCACTCTTCACCAATTGACACAATACACCCCCTCTCCAACTCATCTTTCAATTTAAAAATACAACTATATTGCTACAATTTGCACTTCTATAAATACTCGATACCCAAATAAGTAGTGTTGACATAATTATACTAACCACATTCAAACACCACATTAATAAATTCTTATATCATAACTAGTCATTATTTAATTGTTTAAGTACGTTACCTATATTTGTCATTTCAATACAAAGTAAAATTTTGTTTTTCTTTTATCAGTCAAGTCCCAATAATAGCAACTATCAATAATGTTTTGCGATTAACATAATATTGTACTTAAGTTCAAAATTATAATTGTTTCACAAAGTTAAATACGAATTATTGTGGTGTTACAATTCTTCCTCACTTAAAAGGATTCTGCCCACGGAATCAACTCGACTCAAACAACGTCGAGCATTTGGCCTTCATCTCGACCTTCGTTTCTCAAGCCAATAAAGATCCATGATGAGGATTCCAACAAACCAACACCATCTCGATCCCTTTATTTCTCAAATTTGTGACTTTTCAATTCACTGCTGGGTCATACACCGAGACATCATTTCATGGGTTTTCATATTGTTTATACCCAAAGTCAATTATAAGTCATACATACATTAGTATCCATTACTAACTATACAAACTTTTAGATTTAATCACCGTATGTGATTTTATAAGTATGCCTCTTTTAATATGTTTTTAACTTCCTGCAATGTTATAACATATTTTCAACTTCCTATTTCACATCATTTCATTCCAATTAGCAATATAGAGACATGTTAATCAACTTACGGTTATATATTTTTCATGCCAACACTATGCTATTCATTATATAATAATATAACTGAGATAAACCTATTACAGTTTACCCGTTTATGTCAAATTTTTGCATATCACAATCTTACATCACTATGACTTTCAGTAGACAAGTTCTACTAATAAGACGCATATGATTTTAACAAGTTTACCGGGTTAATAATCTCTCCCCCCCATTAAAATGAGCACCCATGTGAGGCTCGGCCAACTATATTAGTCACTTTCACTGACAAAACTCATTACTTAACACAGTCGACAACATATATTTAAAACTTAATACATAGAGATATTAAAATATGTCAGTTTGTCCTGCAGTAAGTGCATACAAGAGTCTGACATACATGCATAGACTAGTGACTCCTCATCATGTCATTTTCAAAAGCAAGCACTTTTACCTACTCAACATTATTAAGACCGTAAAATGTCTCTCATGCTTGAGTCATCATCCAAGGTTGTGATCATACCACATAATTATTTGTCTTGTCATATTAGACGAGCCCAAACCACATAATTAGCTAAGGCATATAAAATGACCATGGACAAATCGTCCAAAAATGAACCCAACCATTTAACCCATAAAGTCATCACATATGAGACAATCCGTATTAAGTTTGAAGTCAAGTTTACCCAATGGTTCATATAGTTCATGTTAAAACATGTCAATGCAAACAAAGTATACAAATACAAGTAATAAAGTTGTCATCAGAATGCTCAACTAACAATCTGAATGTTCAGAAATACAAGTAACATGCCAAATAATATCTCATTGCACATATATCTCTATAAACATGATTTTTCCTATAAAAAACAACAATCTACTACTAATGTTTACATGACAACTAAACGTGTACATGTTCTTGTAATGGGTCATATTTAATTGTATCCCATAACATATGCATATTTACCATATTCAAATACGTCACATAGGTATTTGTGACTAATTACAACACTTTTCCTGTCATGATTTTATTCATGTATGTTCATCCATAACATATATCACCACTTAATTTATAGCTCAAATATAGATGCTATTACACTTCTATCCGATATTTGTATATTACTGTGTAGTTGATACAGTCGAGTTTATCATGATCAAACCACCAAACCACTTATATTAACATGCCAAAAACCTCGCATAACTCATATTTATTATTAAGTTATCGACTTTTTATGTTTTCTTATTTTCTCTTAGAAAGTCAAAATTTCATTAACCATATAGGGTCTAGACCAAGATCCCTAAAATGTGACCTCACTTGTCAATAACATTTGTTTCCCTATTAATCGACTCTTCTCCATTCTAGAACCATTATGATGTCACACATTATTAATGATCTTTTCCGTTAATAGGATCTTTGTACATAACTTAGTACAAAACATTTTCAGTACTCACTCCTTTTGACATAAGGAGTTATTCATAATCATAGTTCTAGATCACAATATCTATATATAAATTAGGCTTAAGGAATTATATACATTCCATGCTTTCTCATTCTTTGAAATATTTAATACTCCTTAAATATGAAAAATATGTCATTATCTTACGGGAAAAGATTTCACAATTAAGTAAGCCAAATAGTGGAGACAACACGAGTTTTGTCCACAAATATCTTAAAGTTTAACACAATCCATCATAACCCATATTAGCTAGATTACGAGGATTTAAAGATATACACGAGTACTTATATATCACATTATAGACTTACGGTCTACACATTATATTCCCATCCTAGGAGGAATTCAATCTTAAGATTGTTTTACTAGTGTTGCCTAGGTGGGTCAATAACAACATCTGAAACCGCGTTCTGTGTTGAGTATCGTCGACTATACTCAGTCAGTGAACACATGTTGTGATACCAAATTGAAACACCCTTCCAACTAATATAGATATTTCACTAACAGTTAATAATAATTAAGGATAAATAATTGCGGAATTGTTGTCAAATTTAAAATTTTTATAACAATAGCAATCAACATGATTCTTCCCACTTTACTACCTAGTAATGAGGAAAGTGTGGTGAATCATGGATCACATTATTTGGGGTTATCATATCTAAACATCCAAGATACATGACCATGAATAGAAACTAAGTCCATTCACATGTGTATACCAAGACGGGAGTCCACTAAATCCTCACCCAAAGCTTTGTCAAAGCTATACCAAAACAATGGAGCCGCTAGTCAAGCTCCAATCCACTATCAAGATGGTCCGACATGACCCTTTCCATTACCTGAAAAGGTTAACAGCTAAAGGGTCAACAGAGTGGAGTGAGTTGCTAGATTAGTAAGGATACATAATATACATGCATGCAACAATATCCTACAAGTATGTTCAATAACCAATATGATCGAGTGCTCAATTTAGGCTTATAGCTAGCCCAACATATTGCTCAATTTAGGCTTAGAGCTAGCCCAACAAGGTGCTCAATTTAGGCTTAGAGCTAGCCTTACATATTGCTCAATTTAGGCCTAGAGCTAGCCCAACATATTGCTAAATTTAGACTTAGAGCTAGTCCAACATAATCCATGGATATCTAGGCGAGGTCAAATGAAATCATATCAAGTATGGTGAGATCCAAGGTGCCTCACATAAGCCCAAAGAATAATATATGTGTGAATTGAGAGTAAATACGCATCTATTACCAAAGCATCAACAATTAGTTCAACAATGTGTTTAACGAGGTAAAACAACAAGATACATGGTCATTTTGTAATAATAATGCTTGAACTCAAAGTAATTGGTTTTTATGATTCCCAAGCCTTCCAATGAAGTTACAATTGCTCGAAAGTGGCTACACTTGCAATCAAACCCCATTCGTCTTAATTTACCTATAAGCATTTATAAAGTGTACATGTAAGACACCGAACACAAGATAAGCCTCTAAGAGTGGGATAAGGGTAATGAGACATCAAACCGAAAGCACTAAGTCCATATGAGGACCTATGAGTTCCAGAATAGATCAAATGCCTTCAAACCCTTTAAACACTTAATTTAGAGGTGGATTGCAAGTATAAGACCCAAGCATTGACCCCTGACCAAGAAAAATCAATTTTGGGACAAAAACATGGTAAGGGCATGACCTATGGGGTGGTCACACCATAACCACTATTGGTTCAGCCTGCCTGCTCATTTTCTTGACATAAATGCACCTCAACCCCCAAAACTAACATAAATGCTTTTGTAACTTTAGAGGGACTTTACAAACAATATTTATAGCATACTAAGGTCACTTTAACAATTTAAACATATTAGAATCATTTCCTAACATTCCATGAATTCATGGAATTCATATTAACTCCAATCGAGTCCTAGAATGGCCAAAAACTCCAACCGACAACACCGAGCTTCAATTGAGCTTGTATTCAGTTCTAATCAATTCCATAGAAATATTACACATATCTAGGTTACTTTATAGCATTCAATTCATATTTAAAAATTAAAACCCAATTCTATTATACTTAGGAACTGATTGTGGCATTTCACCGAACACGTGGTGTGTAGTTTAGACTTAAAACACCCAGTTAAGTCTTTGTACGCGTTTTGTGTTTTCCGATACATGGAAACGCTTTACTAAAATAAATACATACTTTTTAAAAACATTAGAATCATAACATAACATTCCATGATTCCATGGAATTCATATGAACTTAATATGAGTTCCTAAGTGGCCAAAACCCAAACTAAGCCTTCAAAACTCCAAATGAGTTCCTACTAGCTTCCATTCAATTCCATTGCCAAAAATAACATATTTGGTTCATAAATGATCATATGAAGTAAGTATTTTATTGCAATCCAACCTCCATAGCCCATTGGAGCTAAATGGAGCTCCAACTTAGGTTTTCACTTAAAATCACCAATCCAACCCAAGAAACCACATATTTATGACTCAAATATGTATATAAACAATAAACACTAACCTACACTAGATACATTACTCAATTTCTAACTCAATAACAAAACCCATTTAGGGTTATGTTCTTCCTAAATGAAGAAAAAAAGATGGAGATGAAGAAAGAGATGAAGGAGAGTGTTATACCTTTAAGGATGATACAAGAATATGATTTTGGAGCTTTAATCTTCACTAAATCACTAGAAAATCTCAACCATGGCTCAAACCTCAAAGCCTTCTTTTTCTCCTCTCTTTCCTTTTCAATATGCAAAATATGAAGTGTGTGTGTGGTGTGTGTTGGGAACGGTTTCAAGGGGAAGAAAAGAAGGGATTTTGGCCTTTGGCCAATCCCACCCCTCCACTCTTCACCAATTGACACAATACATTCCCCTCTCCAATTCATCTTTCATTTTAAAAATACAACTATATTGTTACAATTTGCACTTATTTAAATATTCAATACCCAAATGAGTAGTTTTGACATAATTATAATAACTATATTTAGACACCACATTAATAAATTCTTATATCATAACTAGTCATTATTTAATTGTTTAAGTACATTATCTATACTTGTCATTTCAATACAAATAAAGATTTTGTTTTTCTTTTATCAGTCATGTCCCAATAATATCAATTATCACTAATATTTGGCAATTAACTTATAATATGGCACTTATGTTCACAATTATAATTGTTTCACAAAGTTAAATACCCTTTTAAATTATTTGGGTGTTACAAAAACTTAAAGAGTGCAAGGATTAATGAAGAGCGATTTACAAGCCAGCCAATTATAAGATTTTCTGTAAGGCTGGTCTAACTACATGGATCAACAAAATCAAAATAGAAAACTTGATACCATCAGGATCCAACAAAATGATCGAAATGAAAATAATATGTAGTCTTCACATTTACCATGACAATTTGAATAGAACTTATACTGATATTAAGAAACCAATTAGTAATGGTGTACACGGCTTTGCATTATTAGTCTCGGTTTTAGACAAGGACAACTACAACAACAATATAGCAACTAAAGAAATTAAATGATCATAGTTTTACCTCCTGAAACACAAGAACACTTCCTCCAATATGACTGCATTGATCTCGGTAGCTACACCACCCACGGAATTAAAGAACCTAAAGGAGCATGGGTAAAGAACCTTAAAACCATGAAAATAATGAAGAACACCAAGATCCTTCATTTCAAAACAAGTACTGAGAGACTACTTTAGGCATGATCACTCATTGTAATGATCATATCGTCTACATATAGAAGAAGAAGAATAGTACCAGTCTTAGTATTACGATTAAATAATCCTGAATCATAACGACTGGAAGAAAAACCCATTGATAAACCTGTAGTACTGAACTTCTCAAACCAAGTACCGGGAGCTTGCTGATGACCATATAGAGCTTTCTGGAGCTTACAAACATGACCAATAGGATAATTAACACCTGGTGGTGGTTCCATATACACATCCTCAACAAGATCAACATTGAGAAAGAATTTTTGACATCCATCTGATCGAGTGTCCAATGATGAGTTGCTGCAATCGCAAGAAGGGAACGAACGGATGTGATACGAGCAACAAGAGCAAAAGTTTCTTCATAATCAATTTCATACCCTTGATTGAAGCCTTTTGCAACAAGACGTGCTTTATACCTATCAACTGAACCATCTGAATTGGTCTTGATTTTGTAAACCCACTTTGATCCAATAGACAATTTTCATGGTGGAAGTGAAAAAATGTCCCATCTTTGAGCTTGGTTAAGAGCTTGAAGCTCCTCTGTCATTGCTTGCTGCCAAAGGGGATTAGACGATGCTTCTTTATAGGAAACAGAGTTCATGATGAGAAAACAAAGTGGCATAGCAATGATAATCACGAAGATGAGAAGGAATATGTTCAACCCTATTTGATGTACTTGTTTCTGATGGTTGAGAACTGCTGGGATCCTCAGCATCAACTGATGTCTCAGAATTAGACGTTAGATATGGACTAGATATTTGAGAGTGATCGTAAGAGATAGGAGATGGTTCAGATAGAAGACAGTTATCAGAAGTGGAAGTAGCAAAGGATTCAGAATTAGATGTGCAATCTGTGGGACGAGGTACAATGTTAGGTAAGTTGAGATTGATAGATGAATCAGTTAAGAAAAGAGGTGTTGGGGGAGTTGTAACTTGTAATTTGGAAAGAGATGAAAACATTTTGTGTTCCCAGAATGTGACATATCTAGGTATACGAAGTCGTTCCAAAATTGGATCCCAACAACGATATCCTTTATGTTCTATCCCAAAGCGAAGAAAGCAACACAGACGAGAACGGGGCTCAAGTTTGGATCGCTCATCTGGTTGAAGTGGAACAAAACATGCATATCCCTAGACATGAAGCAAATCAAAAGCAAGAGACATACCATACAATAACTCATATGGAGACTTATTATGAAGAACAGAAGTGGGATGTCGATTAATGGTGTAAACCGCTGTGAAGGCTGATTCCCCCCAAAACCACTCAGGACATTGAGCAAAAATAAGAAGAACACAAACAGTGTCAAAAATATGCATATGTTTCCATTTGGCATGACCACTTTGTTGAGATGTACTAGACAAGAGTATTGAGAAACAGTGCCTTGTTGATGAAGAAATGAAAGAAAAGATGACTCTTTATATTCCATAGCATTGTCAGCACGAAGTATTTTTATAGATTTTGAGAATTGTGTGTGTATCATTTATGTAAAAGTAATATATATACTTGGTAGTTCAGAATGTTTATTCATGAGATAAATCCATGTGAAATGATTATGATCATCAATGAATAACACAAAATACCTATCACCACCCACAGAAAGATAAGGTGCTGGCCCCTAAACATCAGAATGTATTAAATCGAAAGCAAAAGTTGATTTGAGTTCATTAGCCTTAAATGGTAAAGCATGGTGTTTGCCAAGTTTACAAGATAAACAAGAGATGGGTGTTGTTTGAACATTTCCCAACAAACAAGATGTAGTTAGTAATTTAATTTTAGAGTTAGACAAGTGACCCAAGCAAGCATGCCACATATCAAAATGAAGACTCTGGTAACCGAAGATAGACCACTTCAAATATCCGACCAACTTTACGGCCTATTCTAAGAATATTCTAGGTCTTTGGATCTTGCACAGTACATCCAGAAGAAGAGAACATAACAATTAGACCAGAGTCACATAATCGACTAATGGAGATTATACTGGAAGATAAATTTGGAACATGAACAGTATCAGACAGATGTAAATGAGAAGTAGAAACATGTCCATCGAAGGAAACATGCAAACGAGTACCATGAGTAGTACAAACCAAAGGAAATGAGTTTGGAGGTTGTTTTGTGACAAACAAATCTGAATGTGGTGTCATGTGATTGCAACAACCTAAATCAAATAACTAGATTTTACCTAAGGAAGATGACATATTATTAGTACCCATAGATACTGCCATGAGTTGTTTCATGAGCTCTTGATTTCATTACATCAATTCCATGAGATCAATGTTAGATAACAAAACAGTCGAGGCAACGAGAACATTTTGTTCAGACTTTTGAACTTCTTGAACAATATAACTTGCAACGAGCTTGGACTGAAATTGTTGTCTTTGAGATCAAAATTCTTTGGTTGCTTTGGGCAATTAGATCCATAATGTCGAGGATGTTTCACATTACACCACTTACAAGAATGCACATGACAATTCAGAAGCATATGTGAGTTTGAATGAAAAAATGTACATTCATTTGTTATTCAATTTTCACACATATTTAAGTTTATTTGTTGGTACACCTTGTGTGATGATAGCAGTCTAAGTGATCTAGCATTTTGGTTTAAGTAATATTCAAAGTATTGGGATTTAACAAGTGTTTTGATATATATGTTTATATATGTTTGATAGTTATTGATTGTATGATTGGACTTGATGTAACGTATTACAAGAAGTTCAAACATAAAAGTTCAAAGATAAATTCAAGCATAAGTTGAAAACATAAGTTTCAATACTAAGTTAAATATGTGAAAGAGTAAATTCGAAATCTCTAAGGACTGGGATTCGAATCTAGGTCAGATTCGAATGAGTTACTTAGGCAGATTCAAATGTACATTCTTAGGCAGATTCGAGAGTGTCAAGGGGACAAACTCGAATGGGCCTTGGGCCTGATTCGAGTTTGGCCCATGACAAACTCGAATTAGCCTCTATAGTTAGGGATTAACTCGAATCATTAAGGGACTTTTGTAGAATTCATGAGGGATTAAGCAAATAGGCGATCTCGAGTTTATCAGCTAATTGAGTGTTCTTTCGGAGAGAATCTTCCAGTAGGTGCGTTCTTGTTAGTTCGTACAACTCGTTGATAGTCTCCGTGTTCCGTGTGAGAGTTGTTATCGTCAACCCGTCAACGAGGATTCCACACTCGTTTACGGTCTCGCGTCTAGATAGATCCGTGTTGTGTAGACCTTACAAGTGGTATCAGAGACTACGGGGTGTTCTTAGTGTTCTTCGTGTTCATAAAGATACATCCTAGGTTTCTTGACGCTTTTGGACGGTTATTCTCTCAAGTTTTTTTGTGTTTTTCGTGTTTATCGATCTTATCAAATATGGATACGGGAAATACTTCGTGTTTTTCACGTTTTTGATCGAAATCAGTATTTTTCGTTGTAAAAATATTGATTTAATCTGCAAAACGTTAAGAAATCGAAGTATTAGCCGTTTTTCGAGTTTGCGGCGCTCGAATCTGTTAGGAGTAATTAGGGTTTTCCTTAGTCTCGAGTCTAGCCAAAATCCGCTCCTTTCGAGTTTGTTTGAGAGATAATTCGAGTTTATTTGATTCGAGTTTTCTTCGAGTTTGGATTATAGTCGAACAGGGAGCTTCGAATCTGCTGGGTATTCGAGTTTGTCTTGACCTTCGAGTTTGGAGACTTTCGAATTTGTCATCAAGTTCGAATTTAATTGAATTTCAAAACTTAATCGAATTTAATCCCAAATAGATTTAAACTTAATTATATTCGAATCTACCAAAAGTCGAAAGAATTAACTTAAATTAGTTTCGAATTAAATTTCTTAAGTTACAATTCAATTACTTTTGAAACGATGTCAAATCTTCAAAAGTTTCTAGAAATGGATCATGAGGTCGGGAAGGCTAATACTCCGCCTAAGCTGATGAAACTAGAAGACTACTATTGGTGGAAAGATCGGTTTGCCGATTATGTGCGTTTCAACGACATGTGAATGTGGGTATGTATTGACGAAGGATACATTCCACCTATCTCAGAAGTTGAAGGCCGTCAAAGAGTCTTATCATATCAAATGATGAAGGAGGATGATAAGAAACTATATGAAGCTGAGAACAGAGCTTTCTCAATTATTCGAATGGCTTTGCCTCAGGATATACTACACACATTCCGCAATCAAAAGACATCTAAAGAGCTTTGGGAGTCGCTGGAAAAGAGGTGTGAGGGTAATCCGAGGGTTCGAAGGAAGCGCATGGAGTTGTTGAAACAGCAGTTTGCTATTTTCAAGGCTTTGAAGGATGAACAGATGGACGACACCATCACCCACTTTTATCATCTGTTGACAGAGCTTGAGAGTCATGGCATTGAGTATAATGACACAGAAAAGAACAATAAGCTTCTTGATGCCTTACCAGCTAAATGGGCGATGTATGTGGCTATGATTAAGCTTAATGAAGACAAGTATTATACCCAATCATTGGAGGATATAGTGGGAACGTTGCGGGCTTATCATTTCGAGCTACTGAAGGCCGATACAGGTTATGAACAAGTCCAAAATCCAGCCATGTATTTTGGAAAATCAACAAAACCTTCAGCGATAGCTGATATGAAGACTGCTACAACGTTTTTCACCGGAGAAACGTCGTCACCAGCAGATCCTGATGACACACTGAATAGAGCGTTCTTAGGGTTGGGAAGATCGGAAGAACAGCAACCTCAAGCAACACAGGCATCAACATCTCAGGGCTACTCTAAGATGCCCATGAGCGCTAAATCGGCCGAAAAACATTTGAACTTGCTTGCATCATTTGTGGCCGCCTATGGGAATTGCGTTCAAGGGAAAATAAACGATCCTGCTCTCTGGGATGAAGATTACGATCAGGTAGACCCTGACGATCTTGAGGAAATGGATCTCAAATGGCAACTGGCCATAGTAACCCAAAGGGTTAAAAGATTCATCAAACGGACTGGGAGGAATCTGACTATGAATAATAAGGGGATTGACTTTGATAAGTCCAAAGTCAAATGCTACAATTGTCAAGGTCTGGGACACTTCGCCAGAGAATGTTAGAGACCGAAGGTAGATACTTACCAAGGGCAGAATCAGCATCATGGACAGTTTCAGAATCAGTCTCAACAGAGATATCTTCCGAGTTCATCATCCGGTCAAGCCAATATAGCTGGTCTATTATCAAATGTCACATCAGACAGACAGCTGGATGGTACCTACGACTGGAGCTCACATCCGGAATCTAATGCTAGAGCCTTCATGGCTGAAGTCACCGAGAATGGATGTGAAGGAGAAGAGCAGACCACAAGGGACAGCAGTCCGATGTGGGTGGAGAAGTCGAATGATCAGACACTTCTGGAGTTTTCCGCTCAAATGGCCAGTTGAATCAGAACACATAAAGGTAAGTCTGAATTACTCTCTTTTCCATGAATTATGTGTGTTATGTGTTACTTCTAACGACAGGTTGAATCTGGTATTAGAATCACATAAAACCATATCTGCTCAAAATGAGTATTTAAAATCTGATAATGCTAGCCTGAATGACATTAAGCAAGATCTTAGGGATAAGCTTAAAGCTGATGGACAAGATGTCATAGTTCTAAAAGACAAGCTGAGTGAGCAGTGCGTTAGATTAGAACTGATGTATGAGCATGTAGAGGCTTTGACCAAAGATCTTAAGACCAAAGAAGTAGAGCTAGCTGAAACTAAGGTGAAGGTAGCCGAGGCTAATAGTAAGCTAGAAAAGTTTAGGAATTCAAGTCTGAACCTAGGGAAAGTTTTAGATGCTCAACGCCAATCTAAAAAGCCTGTAGGTCTAGGATTTCATGAGATTCCTCCTCCTTTTAATGCAAACTACGTACCTCAACCTCAGGAGAAAACTGAGAAACCTAAAGACTTAGAGGACATACCTGCACCTATATTTGAGCCTGTAAAAGAAAATACACCTAAGGTGACTGATACAAACGTCAAGGTTAAGAAAGTCAAATTTGTGTCTTCCTCCAGTGAAACACCTGCAGGAAAACATAAAAATGATTTTAATGATCAGGACGATGAACCAGTCACAATAGATGCTCAAAAGGACCAAGACACTAGTGAGACACCTAAGTCTAAGGGCACACACAAGAAGTCCATTGACAAGATGTCCTACTTTAGATGTCATGAAAAGGGGCATGTTGCTTCTAACTGTCCGCTTAGGAAAACTGAAGTTACACCTAAGACAGGGAAGCCAACACCAGTTAACACCTCAACAAATGTGGCAAGCACTAGTAGTTCTCAGAGTACCGAGAAAACTGTGCAGGCTACACCAAAACAAGTTGTGAAACAAATACTGGTAAAGGTTGGACCAAAGGAAGTGGTTAGGACTAATTCACCGAATCGAGTCGTAAATCAATCTAGGTCTGGACCTCAACAACAATATAGGAGCACAACACCTAGCAGAGCATACACTCCAGTTAGGTCACACACTCCTATTAGACATCACACACCGGTTAGAGCTCAGGGATCTCAATTTGAAATGCAATATAATCGGAATTATTCAAGAGCTCCACAACAAATGCCTACACAAAGGCAAAGAGTGAATATACATCACTCGGCACCACAACAAACTCCTGTTCAACGACCCAAGTCACCTGAAAGGCGAGATGGGTATTTGAAAGAGTTTAAGTATGTGGACGAGAATGGTATAACCAAGTCAGTTATGGCTTGGGTTCCCCGTGATAACTAACCTATTTTCTTTCATGTGCAGGAGATTACCACAGGTCCAAACAACAAATGGTTCGTCGACAGTGGATGCTCCAGGCACATGACAGGGGAAAGAAGTCTCCTTACAGACTTCAAGGGTGGGAATCGGGGATTTGTATCGTTCGCGGGAAACAAGGGAGGAAACATCACGGGTACTGGAGTGGTCACTAATGGGACAATCAAGTTGGATCAAGTTTATCACGTTGATAAACTGGTTCACAATCTCATTAGTGTATCTCAAATCTGTGACAAGAAGAATTCAGTGCTGTTCACTGACACTGAAGCGTTAGTGCTAAAACCGGGGTTCAAGATTCCTGAAGAATGGATATTGATGCGGGCACCAAGGAAGAATGATTTGTACATGCTCGATATGAACAAGCCGAAAACTTTGATGGGTCCGATCTGCTTATTGTCTAAAGCTTCGGAGACTGAATCAGTGTTGTGGCACAGACGCATGACACATTTGCACCTAAGAAAAATGAACTATATAACGAAAAATGGATTGGTGCAAGGTGTGCCTATGAAGAGTTTTCAGTTCGAGGACAAGTGTCTACCATGCAAGAAGGGCAAACAACATAAGAAGGCACACAAGTCCAAGACTCAGAACTCCATAACCTCTACCTTCGATTTGTTGCATATGGATCTCTTCGGACCAATCAACAAAAGGAGTATAGGAGGTAGTTGGTATTGTTTAGTTATCACTGACGATTACTCACGATTTTCTTGGGTGTTCTTTCTAGGTACAAAGGACGAGACGGCTTCCAAGCTCATCGGGTTCTTAGACCAAGTGGAGAATTCCTATGGAATACGGGTTAAAAGGATACGTAGTGATAATGGAACAGAATTTAAAAACACTGTAATTGGTGTATATTGTCTATCAAAAGGCATAGTGCATCAATTTAGTGCACCGTATGAGCCTCAACAAAATGGGGTGGCCGAAAGAAAGAACAGGACATTGATTGAGGCAGCTAGGACTATGCTTTCGGATTCAAAGCTTCCTACCATGTTTTGGGGGGAGGCAGTGAATACCGCATGTCATATTTTAAACCGGGTCCTAACTGTCAAATCTTTGAACAAAACCTGTTATGAAATTTTGAATAAACGGCCACCTAAATTAACTGGATTCGAACCGTTTGGCGTACCATGTACTTTACTGCGAACAAAACATCAACCTAAGTTTGGTGAAAAGGCTGACGAAGGATACTTCCTATGTTATGTGCCGAACTCACCCAACAAACGGGTTTTTAACAAAACAAATGGTACAGTAGAGATTGTGTATAACATTTAAGTCACAAGTTATACACATGATCCCCAAACAGGTCCGGAATGAATTTTTGACTATGATAAATTATTTGAGTCATTTAACATTCCTTTGGATGAAAATGCAGGTACAATCGAAAAGGACATGGCGACGTTGCATCTGAATGACGAAGGTCATACCTTTCCGAGGACTACATTTCAATCCACATCCGAGCCTACTTCGACTGAAGATGGATCTCCAGAAGTCGCTGATCCAGAAGCACCTTCAAATGAGAATCAAACTTAGACAACAAATTCCAACTCTGAGGAAACTGTCCACGAGGAGGAAAATGTGGAATCTGAGGATGTTCCCCCATTAGGTGAAATAGGATCTAACTTAGGAGATAATCTGAGAGTTGACAAGATAGAGACCTCTAGGATCAACAAGAACCATCCTATAGAAAGCATCATAGGATATCCTAATGAGGGTGTGAGGACTAGGAGTAGTTTAAATAACAACACTGTGTTGTTGTCGATGATAAACGACTCTGAGGCATATCATACTTGTCTCTATTCTTGTTTCATCTCGCAAGTAGAGCCTAAAAATGTGCAAATGGCACTAAAGGATAACTCCTGGGTTGAAGCGATGCAGGAAGAACTCTCTCAGTTTAGGAAACTAGAAGTGTGGGAGTTACTTCCATTACCTCGAGGGGAAATTGCCATAGGAACCAAATGGGTTTTTAAGTGCAAAAGAGACGATCGGGGTATAGTCACTCGCAACAAGGCTAGGTTAGTTGTAAAGGGTTTCAACCAAGAGGAGGGAATCGATTACAATGAGGTGTTTGCGCCAGTAGCAAGGCTGGAAGCCATTAGGTTGTTTCTGGCTTTTGCTTCCTTCAAGGGCTTTAAGGTATATCAACTAGATGTTAAGAGTGCTTTCCTCTATGGGAAAGTGAAGGAGCTGGTGTATGTAGAACAACCGCCCGGATTTACTGATCCAAAATATCCAGATAGAGTATATCGTTTAGATAAGGCTCTATATGGATTGCATCAAGCACCAAGGGCGTGGTAAGAGACTTTATCCAACCATTTATTGGAGAACGGGTTTGAAAGGGGTAGGATAGATAGTACGCTGTTCATTAAGAGAAAGGGAGAACACTTCATCTTGGTACAAGTGTACGTCGATGATATCATTTTTGGATCATCAGACGAACAAATGTGCAAAGATTTCGAGAAGGTGATGAAGTTGAAATTCGAGATGAGTGCAATGGGAGAGTTACATTTCTTTTTGGGGTTACAAGTTGACCAGAAGAAGGAAGGTATGTTTATCCATCAGACGAAGTATGTCTATGACATATTGGAACGCTTCCGGATGGAAGGGACGAAACTGACTGCCCATTTCAGCACGCCGATTCAAGTGAATCACAATCTCGGACCGGGTACTGAAAGTGATACCGATGTGGATCCGACGTTATATCGGGCCATGATTGGATCACTTATGTATTTAACTGCTTCAAGACCTGACATCATGTTTGCTGTGTGTATTTGTGCTAGGTTTCAAGCTAATCCGAAGGAGATGCACATGAAAGCTGTGAAGCGGATTCTACGATACCTCAAGTCGAAACCGAAGCTGGGACTTTGGTATCACGCGGAGGGAGATCTAGAGTTGGAGGCGTTCATGGATTCTGACTACGGAGGATGCAGCTTGACGCGCAAATCTAACTAGAGGTTGTCAATTCCTAGGAGGGAGACTGGTATCCTGGCAATGCAAGAAACAGACGTCGGTAGCCGTGTCAACGTGCGAGGCCGAGTATGTTGCTGCTGGTAGTTGCTGCTCACAGGTTCTGTGGATACAACAACAATTGCGGGATTACGGTTTGGCTTACACTCAAACTCCTATTAGGATAGATAACCAATCTACAATCGCTATCACAAATAATCTAGTTAAACACAGTAAAACAAAGCACATAGAAATAAGGCATCATTTTATTAGTGATTGTGCTGAAAAGAACTTAATCAAATTGGTAAAAGTGGCAACGGACGATAATAATGCTGACTTATTTACCAAAGTCTTTGATAAGTCACGGTTTGAATATTTAATTCAACTAAATGGAATGCGCAACCCGGAGTAATTTGACCTTAGTAGAAGTTTTTTTTTCCTTTTATAGTTGTAGTATCTCTTTCTTTTTATAGTAAGACTGCTAAATTAGGATAGTTTCTATTTTTAGTAAGTTAGTAGGTTATCTTCTTTTATTGCTATTTCTTATGAAAAACAAAAGAAAAAAAAGAGAGAAAACCATAAAAATTCAAAAAAAAAAAAGAGAATATCAGAAAAAGAGTTAAGTCTTAGATGCATAGGTTCAAAGTGACGAAAATTAGCACAGTCGTTACAAACTCTAAGTGTTTAGGCTTTCGCACATAATGCACCTAAAATTCTAAGTGTTATACTTTATTTTAGTTTGATGTGTTGGTAGGCATAATACATATAGGGAGTCCCAAGGCTAATAAAATATTCAAGAAAAAGTCAAACGTGTCCCTAACTTAGATGTATGACCAATCGGTCTTAATTTTTATGTACAAGACATACAAACTTTGAGTCTAAATGAGGTATGCAAAACTTTCTGGGGATGTATAGCAACATCAAATACATCTTAAAATGGAAAGAATAGAAAAATCATACAAAAATTGAGAGTCAAAAACATGTAACTCTGTTGTACGTAAGTACATACCTGTTGCCTCTGTTTTGATTCGGGTTAGCAAGATAAGTCGCTTTGTTGTACGTCGGTACAGACCTGTCACCGCTGTCTTGCTAGCTTTAAAAATAAACCTTAAGTCAAACTAAGACACTTTGTTGTATGAAAATACAGACCTGTGTCCGATGTTTGTCTTTTAAAGAAAGTTTGCAAATACCAACAAGTTAGAATCATTGTCTGTATGCCTTGATCATAAAAGTATGTCTATGTCTGAGTCACGTAAGATAATTTCATGATAAAAAAAAATGCCAAGGGAAATTCTGAAATGTAGCATGTTTAAAGGAGTAAATACCGACAATCGGCTAAATGGGTATGTCACGCCAAACATTCAAAGGAATCAAAAACTCCTAAGTGTGAAAGTTTAAGTACTGACAGTGAGTATCTGACATCGCTATCTGATTGAACCTTTCTTTGACTATGCTCGTCAAAAATAATTTGTTAAGTGTTTAGCATAGGTGGTAAATGTTAATAAGTATAGTTTAAGTCTAAGTTAATTTTTTGGTCAAAATTTTAAAATTCTAAGTTATTTTTATTTTTATTTTTATTTGTTATTTTTATTTTTATTTTTATTTAACTTAGGAAAAAGGTCTAAAATTACTGAGGGTGCATTCATAGTTGAATAAAATAAACATTGCGTGAAAATCTTGTGCTTAGGGTAAAAGAGTTGGCATAGTTTATACCGTTACACAATAAGGGTGAAAAGGTTGAAAAAGTTGATTTTATTTCAAAATTTTCGAAATTTTCAAAGTTTAATGGGGTAATTCGAGTTTAGGTTAAACTCGAAATTTGAATGGTCTCGAATCTGTCAGTAGAGTCGAAAGTGGCAATAGACTCGAAGGTAGGTGGTATAAATAGGTTAACAGTAATGGTCATTAAGTCATCTGTTTTCGAATCTGTTCCTTCGAGTCTGTCTGGCGATTTCGAATCTATTTTGCTCGAGTTTGTCGCTTTCAAGAAAAAGACTATTTGTCAAGTTTCTGTCTATGTGGTTTCGATTCTACTCATAGATCTAGGTATAATCAAGTGTTTTGTACAAGATTTAAGTAGTTTTATACACCATTTAAGCCAAAATCACCGAATTTTAAAGTTTTATTGGTAGAAGGTTTGTTTTTCAAAATTACAAACTTTGAACCGGTAAAAACTCAAATTAACTACTAATATCATTGATTAGGACCTAGTAGGACTAATAGATGTGATTTTTTGAGTCCAAAATGGTTAAAATCATGGATTTTAGTGATGGTTGTGGCCGACTCCTTCGAGTCTGTTCATGGCTTGATTCGAGTTTGTCAGTAAACTCGAATTGGTCATTAGACTCGAATGGTATATTAAACTCGAAAATATGTTACTTCGAATCTGTTTGTTTGAGTCTGTTAATATATTTGAATTATTTAAGTTAAACTTTAAATTAAACTTGTAGAAATTCATATGTGTTGGATTTTGTACTTACACAAGTTCAATATAAAACAAATTTGAATTTAATCAAGTTTATTCATTTTTAATAATTCTAATATTTTATCTATTGTGCAGACATGGCGGATAGAGTGTTTGTTCCAAAGCATAATATGGTCATTCCCCCTGACCATAATATCCCTGAAGCGCAAGGTTTCCGCCAGATGGTGGATTTCCTGGTGGAGTCCAGGATTTCGTTCGCATTATCCCATAACATCCAAATCGTTATTCCCTATGTGCGGCAATTTTATGAACATTTACAAGTCGATTGTACTGTCACCCCAACAGTACTAAGGACAAGGATAGCTGGACAGCCGTTGGTATTTTCTGCTGATATGTTACGTCAAGTTCTGCAGCTGGGAACTCAGGAGGAAGAGAATGGACCTATAGATTTCCCGTTAAGTATTAGGCAGGCTGCCTTTGTGAGGATGGGATATAGTTTGTATGTTACTAAGACATCCTATATGAAGAGTGGACTCATTGGGCAATGGCGATTTCTAGCGCACGTGTTTATGGTATGCTTCGCGGCAAAGAAAGCAGGATTTGATTATATTGTATCGAAGATCCAATCAGGGATTATCGCATTGGTTTATAATCGGAGTTTCAGTTTTTCAGAGATGTTCTTCTCGGAGTTCGTTCATCAGATAACGGCTCCGGAGAGGGAAAGATTTCTTCTGTATCCACGTTTTGTCGTGATGCTAATAAGGCATTTTCTGCAAATCTGCCGCAGCTAAATGATATTCAAAGCGTTGCGGTTATCGATAAGAGGATTTTTGCTGATTGCTCTGCTCATAGAGGAAGGTTAGCAGTCCCGGTAGAGCGACCTTTGTTTGGGGCTGTAATAGACCGGAACTTTGTAGCACCTGATGATGCCAATTGGGCAGGTGAGGTGGAAGTTCAGCATCAACAACCACAACAACAACAGCAACAACCGCGCCCTCAACAACAGAGGAGACGCCAAAGATCTTCAGCGAGTCAAACTCAGGCAAGTAGGCCTTCTACTAGTCAACCTCAAGAGGCACAAGAGGCTGGGCCTTCAAATGCACCAATTGAATCTGATCCGATCGCACAAACATTGGAGGAAATATGGGCTTCTGGGCCTAATGTTGATGAAGAGATAACAGTTGAGCTTGTTGATCAACTTTTGGAGCCTCCGAAGGGAGAAGTAGATGTGTTTAGACAAATCGATGAATATCAACCTCAGCCAGCAGGTGATGACAAATCCACTTCAGCTACAGAATCTGAAGATATGGAAGAGATTGAGGTTGAGGCCCCAGAGACTGTAACCGAGGAACCATCTGTCCAGATAGGAACATATGGATCGAGGTTAGTGGTGACTGATGAAGCTACCAGGCGACGAGCGTCAAGGGAGTCTGATGACTCTGATTTTGAGGAAGAAGAAGTTGCTCCATTGATAACAAGGCAACGGGCTAAACGACACCGTTTTATGCAGGGAGCTACCTCAGCTACTGCGGCTCAGCCAGAAATCCCTCAGCCTCCATCCGCTCAAACTACCATACCACCACCACCACCACCCGTTGAACAGTACATTCCATCTCCAATCATACCGACCCCAATACAATCCATTCCATCCACCTCATCCACCTACGCAGAGAATCAAAGGTTTTTGGAACTGAAGAGCAGTGTTGACTTCCAGCAAATTCAAATCTTTGGGTTGACAACGACTCTTGGTGAAATACAAAAGTATAATGCCAATCTAGATATCGAGAATGCCGAGCTCAAGAAGACTGTGGATAAGGTTCAGGAAGACAACTTGGAGCAAAACCTTTGTAGCTGATCAAGCGGCCGAAATAAGATCGATGCGCTCCCTGATTGAGCAATTAATGAAAAATCTAAAGGCTCAGGGGGAGACAAGCTGCCGTGATCAAGTAGAGCTGCCCAGGGATGATGATAATAATGAAGATGACAATGGCAATGATCTCAGCACGCAAAGACATGATGAGCCAGTAGGATTTTCTGCTGCTCAGGATGCTGAGACTCAGGGGGAGCCAGGTCATTCGGGAGCTGGAGGAGGAGAGGCCAGTTCTTCAAAAGCATCAGAATCTGAAGTACAAGAGATAATAGAAGCATTGATGGACATTGATGAAGCTCCTCTAGACCTTGAATTCGATTTTGAAGATGATATAGAAGATGTAGAAGAAGGAGAGTTTGTTCCAGAGGATATTGCTGAATGGAAGTCTGATGATGAGGTTGTGATAGATGAAGACGAAAATGTAAATGAAGTAATCATTCAATCACAGCCTGTCACAGAACAATATGAGCATAGTGATCAACATATAATAGATATTGAAGAAGTCAAATTGGCGTCAGTAGATGATTCAGAACTGGAGAAGGCTGAAAGAGAGCCTAACAGAGCTGAATTGTTAAATCTATGGTTCCGCAAGGAAGAGAAGAAAACTGAGCCATTGATAAAGAAGAATATGAGGATTCCAGGTGCAGGAAACTTCTCGGGAGGTATTATTAGCTGGTTCTTCGACAGGGAACTGCAACTTTTTATTCTAAAGAGAAGAGATCGTCTCCAGTACCTGAGGCGCAAGCTTAAAGTATTCAACACATTGCCGAAGGTCGAGGTGAAGGAATTAGCCTGGAAAGAGTTGATCAATATCGGAAATGATCCCTATGCTGAAGTGATCGCTAAGATAATCAGACGAGAAGGGAGATCTGGAAGGTTTGAAAGACTCCAACCGAGGTCAGGAAAAAGAGTCAAGGATACTTCAAGAGTAGATCCTCATACAGGTCGACCATGGGCGAAAATGGTTTACAAACCGGTTAAATGCTTAAGAAGGGTGCCAATGAAGAAGATGCCACAAGATATTTTGAGCAACATGAAGTGGTGGTACATTGATAATGAAACTGCTGAAGCTATCATGGTGGATCAAGACGACAAAGTTATTTTGAGAGTGTATGATCCACTGCATCTGATAAATCTGTCAAAGGACGATCTGAAGAAGCTTCATGGTCAGCATATCTTCTTTCATGAAGGATGGAGATCTGAAGCCAGAAAGTAGCAAAAAGTAGTCAGAGTATGTATAGATGCAGGTATATACGCAGGTAGTAGTATATATAGCTCTAGTACTTAATCAAGATGTAAATAGTTAGAAGCTATCGTCAAGGGGGAGTCTGTTGGTACACCCTGTGTGACGATAGCAGTCTAAGTGATCTAGCATTTTGGTTTAAGTAATATTCAAAGTATTGGGATTTAACAAGTGTTTTGATATATATGTTTATATATGTTTGATAGTTATTGATTGTATGATTGGACTTGATGTAACGTATTACAAGAAGTTCAAACATAAAAGTTCAAAGATAAATTCAAGCATAAGTTGAAAACATAAGTTTCAATACTAAGTTAAATATGTGAAAGAGTAAATTCGAAATCTCTAAGGACTGGGATTCGAATCTAGGTCAGATTCGAATGAGTTACTTAGGCAGATTCGAATGTACATTTTTAGGCAGATTCGAGAGTGTCAAGGGGACAAACTCGAATGGGCCTTGGGCCTGATTCGAGTTTGGCCCATGACAAACTCGAATTAGCCTCTATAATTAGGGATTAACTCGAATCATTAAGTGACTTTTTGCAGAATTCGTGAGGGATTAAGCAAATAGGCGATCTCGAGTTTATCAGCTAATTGAGTGTTCTTTCGGAGAGAATCTTCCAGTAGGTGCGTTCTTGTTAGTTCGTACAGCTCGTTGATAGTCTCCATGTTCCGTGTGAGAGTTGTTATCGTCAACCCGTCAACGAGGATTCCGCACTCGTTTATGGTCTCGCGTCTAGATAGATCCGTGTTGTGTAGACCTTACATTATTGCTTTTACTCTTAAAATTGGAAGACACGTGAAGAATGTTGTCTGAGTGCACTTGTGAGCGAGGTTGAAGTTTAGTCTCTTCACTCAGTATCTCTGAAATAGCATCATCTAGAGTAGGAAGAGGATCTCTGTGAAGATTAGATGCTCAAGGATTTTCAAATCTGTTGGTAAGACCCATCAAAAGAGTAATCATGTGTAATTGACTAAAACAAGCACAAAATTCTCAAGCAATTTCATGAAAGATTTGTGGTGCGGCCAGATTCAATTGATCTATGATAATTTGCATATCAAATATATATAAGCTAATAGGTTAATATGATTGTTTTTCTTTGGAATATAGACCACAATTGATACTGATGAGAAAGACCCGCAGTAGTAAAATGTATGGCAAGAAAGTCCCAAACTTCTTTTCCCATAGTGTATCCCAAATATTGTTGATGAATTTCTGTAGAGGTTGAAACATTAATGAATCCTAAAATCGTGGCATTTTTGATATCCCAATCATCTTGTCGTTTGGCAAAAAGCAACATTTGTTTCCTTTACTGGTGGTATTTTCACGCCATTAACATAGCTATACAATCCATGAGATTTAAGATGGATTGTCATGTGATGATGCCACAGAACACAATTATGACCATCTAAGACCACAGAGATCGGATGATTTTGAACCACATATGCATTCATCGTGAACATGAAATCATATTTCAAAATAAAGAAATTAGGGCTAGAGAATGAAGTCCAGAGAAATTAGGGCTGAAGAATGAAATCAATCTAGGTTATGATTTCAGAAACTACAATAGACCGAATCAATAAAGGAAAATGATCAGTGCCATTTTATCAACAGAGAGTATGGGTTAATCTTAGGCAGCAACTCCAACCGTGAATAACAAAAGTGATGATGAGAGATAGAGCTTGAATGAAAGTGATCACCAGAAAGAAAAGGAAGCTCTGGAGATTATGTATCACAAACCTAGAGCTCTGATACCATATTACGTGGATTGATTTCTCAATCAGACATAAAAGTTGTAGAAACCATAACTGATAGTTTTGATATTGATAGAAAAAAAGAACATGTCTTACAAAGGAAGCAAAAACAAGATATAAATATATCTAACTATGACAAAAAGACACTATTGGTCCATATATGATACAAAATTGTTAGATCTAGAATTGTGATTGTTTCAGGGTTCTGAATGTAATAAATGAAACTTAGTTTTGTGTTCATTTTGTAAGGTTTCAAAGTTTATTGTAAATGGGTTAAAAGAACAAAAGGTCAACCCATGGGTATGGATAGTATTTGTATCCAAAGGGCACATCTCAAAAGACGACATCTAAAGTCAAGAGTCATGGCGCAATTTTTATTTCTTTAAAGTCTTTAATTTCCAATGTAATAAAAGACAAACGTGTGGTTGATTTACATTCTAGTACAGTTTTGAATGATTGTAATGTTTTGAACACTATTCTGATTAATGCATATTCATTTGAACAGTTGTTTAACTTGTCCAAAACACCACAAAGTTTTTCTAGACCTACATTGTTAAATCATGCTCCTATACTCAAACATAGACCGCGCCGCAAACCTAAACACAAGGTTAAAAGGGAATCTGACAGACCTATCAGATATAAGTCTGTCTGGATCCCCAAGAATAGCATCTCTGCAAACAAAGACATTAAGTGCACTATCACCAAAACCAATGGTGGTTCTCACATTAAGAATCCAATCATAAACGCTAATCCATCTGGACCCAAATACCGTACAATTTGGGTACCAAAAGTCACTTAACTGTCTTGCAGATGTTGGTTTCTAATCACTTCGGATTAGGACCCGTACCTCATTTTCAATAGCTTTTGAACACCCAATTCAAATCCCGCTCTTCAATCTTCACACACTGATCTGACCTTTGCTTTCAGACAAACAGTGTGTGGATCATAGACTCCGGATGCTCGCGGCATATGACTGGCCAACAAGATCTTCTGTCCAACTACACGTCAACAGATGGTGGTTCGCTAAAATTCGGCAATAACGGTGTTGCTCGAATCTATGGCTTTGGAGATCTTGAAATGGATAATCTAAAGATTACTTAAGTATCCTATGTCGAAGATCTTGGCCATAATCTCTTTAGTACTGGTGAACTTTGTGATAAAGGACTTGAGGTATCCTTCAAAGCCACAAGATGCAGTATTCGCTCTCCAACGGGTAAGGAGATTCTCACCGGCACTCGACATTCCAACCTATACACGATCGACCTTTCAAAAGTCAAGGCCAATGAGAATATTTGCCGCCTACTTTCCAAGGCCTCATCTCAACAGTCTTAGTTATGGCACAAGAGATTCTCTCATCTGAATTTCATGAGCATAACCAAGCTTGTATCAAACAAACTCATAAGAGGTCTACCGGAACTGAAGTTTGACAAAGATCAACTGTGTGCAGCTTACGAAAAGAGTATGATCAAGAAAGCCTCACATAAACCGAAGCGAGTCCCCAAGACTACACAACCCCTGGAGCTAGATATTCATCCGCAAGTTTACACGCTCAACCTTAGAATATTCTTGAGTCTCACTCACTTGTGGTTTTGCTATTAAGCTATAATGACTTACAAATCTCGGTCCAAAGAAGCTTTCAACATGAACCGCGACACTCTCGCTATGTGATCTGACTTCAGGCCTCCAACTCTGTACCGGGGACGCTACACTCTGTGGAAATCCTGATTCCAAGATTTCATAGAACGACACGAGTTGGCTGATAACATTCTAGATTCAATATACAATGGTCCAGCATAATTCGATCATCCTAATCCAGCCGAAGCTAACCTCAAAGAAGATGGACTTCCCAAGAAAGTTCACACGCTTGCTCAATTGAATCTGATTAAGGCTGATATGATAGCTCGATCGTTCATCATCCAGGCTGTTCCAAATAAAATCTATATTAGTATGGATAGCTTTAGGACTGCCTAAGAAATGTGGGAGGAAATTGAGAGGCAAATGCAAGGAAATAATCAGAATGCCAAGCAACGTGAAGCAAATGCTTTAAACAACTATGGCATGTTTTTAGCAAAAGATGTGTAACAACCTAGCTTTCAACTTAATTTAATTTCTGTATTTGATCCAATAATGTAATTAAATTACATTATTTGCCTTGTAAATTAATTAATTAATGAAATTTAATAATTAAGTTTAATATGATATAAATATTATTAAGTATTTAAATGAGTAAATTAAAAGATGTATTATACAAAAGTGTGTAGATGAATACGAGCACGAATTTTCGCGACTCTGTGGCTATTCCTCATATCAAGTAGCCACCAAGGAAAGAAAAATGAATAGATTTCGCGGAGGGCTTAATCCGAGATACCGACACCCGATGAGCGCAATAAAGTATAAGAGTTACTTAGAGATGGTTGAAGCTGCAAGACAGATCGAGAGAGGATATTTAGAGTATGGTGATCAACTCTATGCTCCATCAACGAACCCGACATGTCCATCACCTCCAAAGAAGCAAAGATTCGACAGATTCTTTAAGCCCAACAAATCTCAAACTCAGCAACCCCAGCATTCTCAGCAGTACAGCTCACCTCAGAAAGCTCAAGCTTACTCTCTCACGAATGAACCTCGATATTGTAAAAGATGTAGGAAATCACACACGGGAATGTGCAATCCCAATGATGTGACCTGTTATGTATGTAGC
Source organism: Centrapalus pauciflorus (assembly GCA_020465985.1). Taxonomy (NCBI): domain Eukaryota; kingdom Viridiplantae; phylum Streptophyta; class Magnoliopsida; order Asterales; family Asteraceae; genus Centrapalus; species Centrapalus pauciflorus. Next base: position 30,836 of record JAANYP010001605.1, on the reverse strand, counting down.
AGGATCGACCACAATAGCGAAGAATGTCCCCAGCGGGGTCTTGGATGTGCAAAATGCGGAAAGCGTGGACATTTTATGTATCAATGTCAGAGTAGACATCAAGGCCAAATGCAATCATCAGCTGGAGGTTCTACGATGAAAAGTTCAGCCGCAACTCCAACTTCAAGAACCCGTGCATTCCAGATAACAACGGAGGAAGCAAAAGAAACCCCTGATGTAGTTACCGGTACGTTCTTACTAAATTCGATACCTGCTCGTGTACTATTTGATTCCGATGCAAGTCGTTCCATTATATCGACTACTTTTGCTCGAAGACTGTCTAAATCACCATCGAAGCTTTCTGTTATGCTTGATATAGAGATGGCCAGTAACAATTACGTTATGGCTGATTCCGTATCGTAATTGCACTTTACTTGTCAATAACATCGTATTCAACCTCGATCTTATCCCGATTCCATTAAAAGAGTTCGACGCCATCATCGGCATGGATTGTCTAACGAATAATGAAGCTACGATTGTCTGTAACCGCCGAATCATCAGAATCAAGACTTCAGACGGCAAAGTGTTAGAAATCAAAGGTGACAAGCGAAAAGGTGCTCATTGTTTCATATCTGTTGAGAAAGCGCATAAATATCTTTCTAAGGGTCACGAATCCTACTTGTGTTTTGTCTCATCTGAAACTGTCTCTGAAGATAACAAGAAATCCATATCTGATATTCCTATCGTCTGTGAGTTCCCAGACGTATTCCCTGATGATATATCTGGAGTGCCACCAAAACGTCAAGTCGAATTTGGAATTGACTTAGTTCCTGGTGCGGCTCCAATCGCTAAAGCTCCCTACAGACTTGCGCCTGCAGAAATGCAGGAAATGTCAAAGCAATTACAAGATCTGTTAGAAAAGGGATTTATCCGACCTAGTTCATCTCCGTGGGGTGCACCTGTCTTATTCGTTAAAAAGAAAGACAGAACTCTCCGTATGTGCATCGACTATCGTGAATTGAACAAAGTCACCATCAAAAACAAATATCCTCTGCCCAGAATCGATGATTTATTGATCAACTACTAGGAGCAAGTTATTTCTCTAAAATCGATCTTCGTTCTGGGTATCATTAGTTGAAAGTCAGAGAGGAGGATATTCCAAAGACAGCCTTCCGAACAAGATATGGTCATTACGAATTTCTCGTGATGCCATTTGGTTTAACGAATGCACCATCGGCGTTCATGGATCTCATGAATCGCGTGTGCAGGCCTATGCTGGATAAGTCAGTTATCATATTCATAGACGATATTCTGATTTACTCCAAAACGGAGGCTGATCATGTTGTTCATCTACGTCAACTGCTAGAGTTATTGAGAAAGGAAAGACTCTACGCAAAATTCTTCAAGTGCGAATTCTGGCTCAGACAGGTAAAACCTTATATTGTCTCGAGCTAATTCCTAAGCGTTCTTTGTTCGAATCAAAATTTGAAATTCTACTCTGATTTCTTTATAGATCCAATTCCTTGGCCATGTTGTATCTGGCGAAGGCATCTCCGTTGATCCGTCTAAAGTCGAGGGCGTTCAAAAATGGCAAACGCCTCGCAATGCCTCCGAAATCAGAAGTTTCCTTGGATTGGCTGGTTACTCCCGGTGATTCATTAAGGACTTCTCGAAGATTGCTGTGCCACGCACGATGCTGACACGAAAGAATACACCTTTCGTATGGGCTGATAAACAGCAAGAGGCATTTAAAAATTTGAAGTAGAAACTCATTCAAGCGCCAATTCTAGCCTTACCAGAGGGCAATGATGACTTCGTTGTTTATAACGATGCATCTGGTACTGGCTTAGGTTGTGTCCTCATGCAAAGGGGAAAAGTTATTGCCTATGCTTCAAGGCAATTGAAAGACTATGAGAAAAGCGCACCAACTCATGATCTTGAGTTGCCTGCCGTTACCTTTGCATTGAAAATCTGGCGTCACTATCTTTATGGGACTAAGTGTCAGCTTTATACCGACCATAAAAGTCTCAAGCATCTATTTACTCAAAAGGATCTGAACATGAAACAGCGTCGGTCCTTGGAGCTTATCAAGGACTATGATTGAGAGATCTTATATCATCCCGGCAAAGCCAATGTGGTCGCCGATGCTTTGAGTAGAAAAGTCTATCCAGAAAAGTGCTGCTATGCCCTGACTCCTATTGTATTCTCTTCTGATCTTATTGAAGACATCAAATCTGCCCAAGCTGAAGCAATGAAAGAAGAAAATATCTGTTCTGAAAATCTCAAAGGACAACTTCAATTTCTGTCTATGAATCATTCGGGGCTTCAATGTCTCAAGGGAAACTGAATGTGGATTCCTAAATATGGTTCAATCCGCAACACTCTTCTATCAGAAGCCCATCAGTCCAAGTTATCTTTTCATCCTGGCAGCTCAAAGATGTACTTCGATCTGAAAGCTGATTATTGGTGGCCAGGAATGAAAAAGGACATCGGTCAATACGTTGAAAGCGCAAAGTCTGTCAAATGGTTAAGGCAGAACATCAAAAACCCTTCGGGGATATGCAACCACTACCAGTTCCTGCGTGGAAGTGGGAGCATATAACCATGGATTTTGTTGCCAAGTTGCCTAAAACCAAAAGACAGCACGACTCCATTTGGGTAGTCGTGGATCGATTAACGAAGTCAGCTCATTTCATACCGATGAAAGAGACGTATTCTCTTGATAGATTGGCACAAATATACATCACAGAAGTTATTTCTCGTCACGGTGTGCCGAAATCTATCGTCTCTGATCGTGATAGTCGTTTCACTTCGAGATTCTTGAAAGCTCTACAAGAAGGAATGGGTACTCGAATCTCAATGAGTACTTCTTATCACCCTAACGCAGATGGCCAAAGTGAACGCAATATCTTGACTCTTGAAGATATGCTCCGTGCCTGCGTTCTTGATTTGGGTGGTAACTGGGATGACCACTTACCTTTGGTCGAATTCTCATACAACAACAGTTATCATTCAACGATCAAGATGGCTCCTTTTGAAGCTCTATATGGATGAAAGTGCAGAACTCACACCTGTTGGCGCGAAACAGGTGAATCACCTTTAGCAGGTCCTGCCCTTCTACAGTTGACTCATGAAAAGATTCAACTTGTCAGAAGGAATATACTTGAAGCTCAAAGCAGGCAGAAGTCATACTATGACAATCAGCATCGATCGATTAGTTTTGCAGTTAATGATTGGGTGATGCTGAAAGTATCCCCAATGAAGAATGTGGTGAGATTCATAAAGCGAAACAAGCTAGCTCCGAGATTTATTGGCCCGTTCAAGATCGTTGAAAAGGTAGGGAATCAATCTTACAGTCTTGAATTGCCAACAGACCTAGCTGGAGTACATCCTGTATTCCATGTTAGTCATCTACGAAAGAGCTTAGCAGATGAAAGAGAAGTGCAGATACCACATGTTAATCTGCAAATTAATGAGAAACTTCGAGTGGTTGCAGAGCCAGAATGTATTCTGGACTCAAAGACCAAAAAGCTTAGAAATAAAGAAATACAGATGGTGCTCGTTCAGTGGAAACACCACAAGGGTTCGCATCACTTGGGAATCTGAAGACATCATGAAAGCAACATATCCAAGTCTGTTCGAACATAGCTAACTTCGGGGACGAATTTTGTGCGTGGTGGAGCCCATTCTGTAACAACCTAGCTTTCAACTGAATTTAATTTATGTATTTGATCCAATAATGTAATTTAATTACATTATTTGCCTTGTAAATTAATTAATTAATGAAATTTAATTAATTAGGTTTAATATGATATAAATATTATTAAGTATTTAAATGATTAAATTAAAAGATGTATTATACAAAAGTGTGGAGATTAAATGGGTATTTAACTAAGTTAAATATATAAACAAGAATATGATAATTAAAACTCATTAATCACAAATTAAGATTTCACACACACTCTCTCTCTTCTTTCTCTCTCTACATACGGTTTCCTCAAGTATTCATCAAAATTGTTCATAAATTTTCAATTAATTGAAGAATTGAAGTCAAGTGAAGGTTACAAGCATCAAACAACAAGAAACTACAAAGGATTCAAGGTAAAAATCCACTTAAATTCAATATTTTTACAAGTTTGGTTCGGTTTTTATGAAAAAACCGAAGCATATGTTTCAAACATGAAATTTATATGTTGCATGTGTAAATTTTTGATAGAAAATCATGAATCTAAGTAATTAGAAGTTATAGAAATAAAAATCATGGGTTGGATCTTCAAATTAAAATGAAAATCGGAATTTTGTGTTCTTGACAAAAAGAGAGGAATTTGGATGATTTTGATAAATTTATGGTGTTAATAATAGGGAAAATTATGTAAAAACACTCTAATAATGATAATATAATAATATATTACATTGCATGTTACAGAAAATAGGTTTACTGAATTTTAAGTGAAAATCCGTATGAATATGACATAGAACACCAAGAACAATTTTCTGGAAATTATGAAGATATGGGATCTGAATTCGGTTGAACCTGAATTCAGATGAGAAGCCCAATTCGGATCCCACTTCAGATCTGCTTCGGATGTGATGTTTAGTTCGGGTCCCAATTCGGATAATGCATTTCGGATGATCCTAATTCGGTCCCGATGACCCAATTCGGATGGCCAAATTCGGATTAGGTACTTCGGTCCGAATCCAGATGCCTGATCCGGTTGGTCCGAATCCGGATGACCAGTCCGGAGGGTCCGAATCCAGATATTTTATTTCGATACTTTAAATCACCAATAAATGATATTTTTAAAATATGAAAAAAGATTAATAAATAAAGCAACATGATATATATATATATATATATATATATATATGTATATATATATATATATATATATATATATATATATATATATATATATATATATATATATATATATATATATATATATATATATATATATATTTGAGAATTCAAAGAAACAAAGAAAAAAGGAATTAATGAATGATTGATGAGTTATCAGTTATCAGAATCAAATAAAATAAAGATTTTAAAGCTAAAAGCTAATGATATGATATGATATAATTCTGGACAGGTTCAGTTAAATTCTGAACAAAGATCTAAAGATTTAAAGATAGACAAAGATTAAAGATAAAAATCCTGAGATAACTCAGGTGGTGGATTTTAAATCTGCTTGATAAAGACCACAAGAACCTGTGAGTTATAGATATTCAGCTTTACATGCGAGATTTCCCATTGAGACATATTGTTGATGATAGATTAATTTGACATTCATATATGATCAGTTAGATTGTGACCTGTGCTCACCATGGTTCGGTGATGCCCTGTGGATCATTATAGCTATTTTATTTATCATTTCGCATGACATTGAATTTACAGTTCATTTCAGATATTGCTATGAGATTATTGCTATCATGACCTTGATGACTTATGCTTTCATTATTGCTCGCACCTTTGACATATCGATTCAGCTTAGAATGATTAGCTTTGACGGTCTATTGTCCTAGACCATGCTATTTCACCAGTTCTATTGAACTTGGTAATGATACTCCGATGTTCCGCCATGTTGATTTACTGGTAACTAGCCCAGTATGTGGCTGATCCCCACAACTAAAGCGTGAGCGTGGCCTGAACATCATCCGACTCTATGACTACTATGTCTCGATCATGAGTGGCTGTAGCGGCAGTCAAGACATATCACGCTAGACCCATGATCCACTTGATTAATGCATGTAATCTGAAAATCTATATTCTCACTAAGCTTTGCTTACAGTTGTTGTTTACACTTTTTACAGGAAAAGATAAAGGAAAGTCACTTGTCGGACCTAGTTCATAGGTCTTACAAGAATCAAGTTGAAGTTTTCATAGACCACTACACAACAAACCTTTTGGTACTGATTAGCAGATGAAAATTGTGGTGGTCTGGGTATATTGATTTGATTATATGATGACATGAATTAGATTAGATTGTACCATTTACAAGTTTAATTTGAAAACTGTAATCTGATCTAAAACTGTATTAAACTTAATCCTAATATTTTGTACTTGTAATATGAAATTCCGCAATATAATTACTCTATCTTAGTTATGATTGATATCGTGTTACATGATGTGGGACCTAGACTCGTGACGACTGCCCCGTAAGGGGGGGCTTCACAAGATGGAGAGTCTCTGGAGACCACGTATCACCGTTACTGCACGCTGATGAATGAACTCCAAAAGAATGGAGTCAAAAAATCTCAAGTAGAGCTGAACAGGAATTTTGTAAACTCTCTGAGACCAGAATGGAAACAATTCGTCTGGTTGATTCGTGAGATAAATGACATCTACATACATGATCTATTTGATAGTCTTGTAGTCTATCAGTCTGAAGTCTCTGGTACGCTTGAACCTAAGAAGCTAGATGAAACCACCACATCTGATACCCTTTCCCTACTCATAGATAAGAAACTAAAGTCGTCTAAAGCTGCTAAACTCTTCAAAATTCTGCCTGAGTCCTCTGAGTCTGACAATGACGATGCTGACAATGATCCTGAGGCTACTGGACTTCAAGAGAAAATTGCATTACTCACACATGCTTTTCATAAGAAGTTTCATAATCGTCCAACAAGCTTCAATGAGAAGTCAAGAGTAAAAAGTATGATGACAATAGGGAAGTAGCTGAGAAGCTAAAGGAGGAAGAACATAAGACCGACGACAAAGAGAAAAGGTGTTTCAACTATGTAAACCGGGACACTTTGCACGCAAATGTCGTCTTCCGAAGCAGAAGAATGAAAACTACTAAAATACAAAGTACAATCTTGCTAAGCAAAGGAATGCTGGTCGAGCTTTGTTCGTAGAAGAGGAACACTGGTTAGAAGACACTGATAATGAAGAGGATGCTTCAAATCCTATGTGCTTCATTGCCGACACTCAGCCAGCAGAAGGTACAATTCCAGCACCTGAATCTCACTAATAGCTCAAGACGCAAGTTCAAGCGATGCATCCCCCTCAACAGATAAAGAGGTAAGTTTTCTTCCCGACGAGTTTCTTGCTGAATTAAAAGTTTTACGAAAAGAGGCCAACAAGCTAAAAGTTTTTCAAACTGCCCTTCGGGATGCTCGAAATGAATTTTCTGATTTGAAAACAAACATTTTAGCTTTACTAAAACAAATGTCTAAGACTAATACTGTAACAATGGAAGTAACTACTAAACTGGCCAAATTAGAATACGATCATCAAGTGCTTAAATCTGATAAATCTGACAGTGATTACAAATATGAGTATGTACTAGCTAAGAAAACAAAATTAAACGAAAAACTCAAAAACATTGAAGAATTGTTTTACAAACGTGGTCAAACTGATCAAACCATAAATATGTATAAACCTAGAGAGTTGAAGTCTAAAGATGGTTTAGGATTTACCGGTACTAGAGCCATGAAAAAAATGGTTAATAAACTACATGATCCTTTATATGATTATAAAACTCTGGGTTGCGGGTACACTATGCCATATCATAGAACTTGGCCAAAAGTGCTAGACGATGAAGAAGAAAAACGAGCAAGACTTGATATAAAACAAATTAAATTTGTTTATGATTGGTTAAATTACAATTCTCTTCAAGGAAAATTAGATAAAACATTTAGAGAAAATGAATTTGTTGAACCAAAGGAGAATACACTTGATCCGACCTTGCCAAAACCTTGTGAATATGTACCATACTCTGTTCTAGAACATCAGGCTTTTGATCTAAAATAGATACTGGAAACTACAACACAACTTTTTGAGCAAGAACGGATAGATTTTATAAAGAAAATATCAGATATAGAAGTCGAAATTGCTCGACTTAATTCTTCTATGGCTGACACTTCACTGGATAATAAAAATTCCATAACCTTGAGTTAACTTTAAAAGAAACCAAAGAGTTGTTTGATTCAGACAAAATCAATTTTTTAAGAAAAGAAAATGAGGTCAATGAGGTAAGACGACAATTTTCAGTTCGAGAACAAAATTTCAAAATCGATGCTAACTCATTTGACAAAGAACGAGATCAGCTTCTAGACACTATTAAGGGGCTAGAATCTCAACTTGTTTCTAATCAACAAATTTTAGAAAACCAAGTTTCTGTCACTCGCAACTCTAAGGTTATAACTTCAACTCCAGCCAGTGACACAAACTCAAATCTAAGAAAACAACATCTCTTAGAAATAAAGAAAGGGAAAGCCCTGATGATCATACTTATCTCTGAACAAGTTGGCAACACTTCCAAAACTGTTCCCAGAAATTCACCCGCTTCGCACACATAGTTTAGTAACTCAAAATCTGTGAACGTAAACAAACATGTTCATTTCATTTCAGAAAATCGAGTAACACCAAAGGGCACATCTCAAAATACGGCATCTAAAGTCAAGAGTCATGGAGCTGTTTTTATTTCTTCAAAGTCTTTAATTTCCAATGTAATAAAAGACAAACGTTTGGTTGATTTACATTCTAGTACTGTTTTGAATGATTGTAATGTTTTGATGTTATTCTGATTAATGCATGTTCATTTGAACAGTTGTTTAACTTGTCCAAAACACCACAAAGTTTGTTTAGACCTACATTGTTAAATCATGCTCCTATACTCAAACATAGACGCCGTTGCAAACCTAAACAAAAGGTTAAAAGGGAATCTGACAGACCTATCAGATATAAGTCTGTCTGGATCCCCAAGAACAGCATCTCTGCAACCAAAGAATTTAAGTGCACTATTACCAAAACCCATTCATAAACGCTAATCCATCTGGACCCAAATTCCGTACAATTTGGGTACCAAAAGTCGCTTAACTGTCTTGCAGATGTTGGTTTCTAATCACTTCAGATTAGGACCCGTACCTCATTTCCAATAGCTTTTGAACACCCAGTTCAGAACCCGCTCTTCAATCTTCACACACTGATCTGACCTTCGCTTACAGACAAACAGTGTGTGGATCCTAGACTCCGGATGCTCGCGGCATATGAATGGCCGACAAGATCTTCTGTCCAACTACACGTCAACAGATGGTGGTTCATTGAAATTAGGCAATAACGGTGTTGCTCGAATCTGTGGCCTTGGATATCTTGAAATGGATAATCTAAAGATTACTCAAGTATCCTATGTCAAAGATGTTGGCCATAATCTCTTTAGTATTGGTGAACTTTGTGATAATGGACTTGAGGTATCCTTCAAAGCCACAAGATGCAGTATTCGCTCTCCAACGGGTAAAAAGATTCTCGCCGGCACTCGACGTTCCAACCTATACACCATCGACCTTTCAAAAGTCATGGCCAATGAGAAAAATTGTCTACTTTCCAAGGCCTCATCTCAACAGTCTTGGTTATGGCATAAGAGATTCTCTCATCTGAATTTCAAGAGCATAACCAAGCTCGTATCAAACAAACTCGTAAGAGGTCTACCGGAACTAAAGTTCGACAAAGATCAACTGTGTGCAGCCTACGATAAGAGTAAGATCAAGAAAGCCTCACACAAACCGAACCCATTCCCCAACACTACACAACCCGTGGAGCTTATCCACATGTATTTGTGTTGTCCGATGCACATTCAGAGCATCAATGCCAAATAAGTATATACTGGTGATGGTCGACGATTTCTCACGCTACACTTGGGTAAAGTTCCTTCACATGAAAGGACGAGACACTAGAATTGATCATCTCGTTTCTGAAGCAGACTCAAGTCAACCTCCAACTTCAAGCCCAAACCATCCGTACGGACAATGGTACTGAGTTCAAAAACAAGGAGTTAACCACATTCCTAGATTCTGTTGGTATCACCCACCAATATTCCGCTGCCAGAACTCCTCAACAAAACAGAGTTGTAGAACGACGGAATCGAACTCTGGTTGAAGCAGCTCGTTCCATGATCACATACTCGAAGCTGCCTCTACACTTCTGGGCGAAGCTGTGGACACTACGTGCTACACTCAAAACCGCTCCATCATCAACAAACGATTTGGCAAAACACCCTATGAGATTATTAATAAACGTTCACCTAATGTCAAACACTTTCGTGTTTTTGGTCGCAGGTGTTTCATTCTGAACTAATCTCGATAAGTTCGACGCCAAATGAGATGAAGCAGTATTAATCGGATACTCAAAGAACTCAGACTCCTACCGGGTGTTCAAAGAACGTACTAGGACAGTTAATGAGAGTGTGAACATCACATTTGATGATTTAGCTGAGTCCGAGAACATTTCAGAACACATCAGTCAGAACCGGCTCCTCATTAACAGTCTGAACCAATTCAGACGTCATCTGCATCCACCTCTGCCACGCCAATCAGAGAAGATGATCTAGACCTAGACTCCTTATTTGAACTATTATATCCATACTCTAAGTTTAAGACTAACTCTCTTTCTAAATCTGATGCAGATGCAAATAAAGTCAGTCCAAGCTCACCTACCTTTGATATGTCCGAGCCGACACCTACTAACTCCACACCTCAATCTCCAAAATCCCCAACCGGTTTCTAAGTTCCTAAGCTAAACCCAGATATAGCCCCAGAACCTTATACACCGGTTGATGCCCGATACACTGATTCAATCCCGTCTGATTCACCCCAATCCACAGACGATCTCGTACATCTTCTACGCAAATGGACTTTATCATACCCCGAATCTCAAATCATTGGGGATAAGTCCACTCCGGTTCGAACCAGAACAGCTACCAACGCAGAATGCCTATTCGCTGCATTTCTGAGCAAGGTCGAACCTACCACCATAACTGAAGCTTTACGAGATCCAGACTGGGTGAACGCAATGCATGACAAGCTACATTAGTTCGAACGCCTACGCGTCTGGAGGTTAGTCCCACGACCAAATGATCGGTCCATCATCAGCACCAAGTGGATCTTCAAGAACAAACGAGACGAGAAGGGGATTGTCGTCCGCAACAAAGCCAGACTTGTGGCAAAAGGTTATCGACAACAAGAAGACATCGACTATGATGAGACGTTCGCTCCAATAGCCAGACTTGAAGCCATTTGCATATTCCTTGCGTACGCGACACACAAAGACTTCATAGTCTACCAGATGGATGTAAAGACGGCGTTTCTCAACGGAATTCTGAAGCAGGAGGTGTATGTTTCTCAACCTAAAGGTTTTGTCGATGAGTCTAGACCATCATATGTTTATGCTCTCGACAAGGCTCTATATGGTTTGAAACAAGCACCTCGGGCATGGTATGATGGCTTAACCAAATTCCTGCTCGATTGCGGTTTCTCCAAAGGTACGGTCGACACAACCTTGTTCATACGACATAAAGGTTGCAAACATGACAGAAAGAGTAGATCGGGTCACATCCAGTTCCTCGGAGACAAACTGGTAAGTTGGGCAACGGAGAAACAATATAGTGTTTCTCTGTCAACTGCTGAAGGAGAGTATGTTGCCGCTTGCTCTTAATTACTGTGGATGCACACTCAACTCCGAGAATATGGTTTCAGACTTAGTCGGATTCCAATCTATTGCGATACCATGAGTGCAATAGCCATTATTGGTAACGCTGTACAACACTCTCGCGCTAAACACATAGATATCCAGTACCATTTTATAAAAGACCATGTTGAAGAAGGTACTGTAGAATTATATTTCGTAAACACTGAAACTCAGATAGCTGACTTGTTCACAAAACCTTTGGATGAAAAACGTTTTAATTTTCTGGTGAACAAGTTAGGTATGCTGAATTTGTTAAAATAAGTTAATTTAAAATGCAACATTTTTTACAAAGTTTTTCTGCCTTCTTAAAAGACAGATTCTCTTTTCGCTAATGTTACATTTTCTAATAAATTATGTTCCGTGTTTATGTTATGTGTTAATATTTTTTTGTGTCATATTTTATCGGGAGGCATCCAGGTAAGTCTCCAAGTGTTTTTAAAATTTCTATTTATGCACACTCGGAGGGGGAGAAAGTACAATGTTACATGGTGCATTTAATAATTTTTGTTTAATATTTTTTTGGGTCTATTTTTTTCGTTTAAGTGTGTTTAATTTTTTTTTCTTTATAAGGAAAATCCAAAAAGATTTTATTTTTTCAATGGTTATTTTTTTTTGTTTAATATTTAGAAAATCCAAAAAGATTTTAATTTTGTTTATGTTTATTAATTTAATTTAATATTTATTTTTAAAGTTTGTTATTTTATAAAGAAATCCAATTTCTTTAGTTAATTTTTTTAAAATCGAAAAGGATTTTAATTTACTTTGTTTTTATTTTTTTTAGGATTTTTTGTTAGATATTTTTTGTAAAAGGTCGTTTAGGGCATGGGTCGGATTCCCCTCATCGGGTTTGGGGGGGAACCGGTTTTTTAAAAACATATAAATAGCGCCCAAAACTTCTTCTTTTCACTTTCATCTTCTTCAATCTCACCTTCAAGAACACATACACAAAGAACTCAAAAAGTCACAACTGTTTCATCATCATTCAACGATTTTGAAGTGTTTAAAGTGTTATCGTGCATAAAAGTGAGTTTAAATCATGTTTCTACGCTTTTATATACATTTCTTATTTGAAAATCTGCTCTAAATCGACCATTAAAAGAGGTTTTTAAGGTCTGAAATCGGTTTTCTTCGTCACTAAGAAACCCAAAAGGATTTTTTTTTGAAAACTAGCTAATTGATCAAAAAAGCTAAGACTGAAAGTTGTTTGTGGAGTTTTTAAATCAAAAATAAAAAAATGCCCAAGTCCTAAACCTGCAATTAATGCCTTGTCCACGAGTTGCAACTCGCGGACACACTCTCATCCGCATAACTGGTTCCAAAATTTTTCTAAGTTACATGCATATCATGCCTTATCCGCGAGTTGTAACTCGTGGACAACACTACATCCGCATGATGGGTCTCAGATATTTCTAAGTTACCTTGCTCATGATGCTTTGTGTGTGAGTTTCAACTCGCGAATAAACCTCCATCCGCACAAGGTTAATCAAAGGCTTAAATTTTCTAAGTAAAGCACGCGGCTATAGTAATATCCGCAAGTTACAACTCGCGGATATCTCTCCACCTGCAAGTCACCTTCAAGAGCAAAATGTTTATGAATATTTCTAAGTTACACCTGCGATCAAAGGCCCATCCGCAAGTTACAACTTGCGGATAACACTTCCACCGCAGGTTGGGGTCTTTCATGGCTTAACATCAAATTTCAAAACCCATTTTTCACTCAAAGTTTCAATTGAGAGTTGCAACTCTCGGATGACACTTCATCCGCAGGTTTTGATAAAATCTTTTTTAAGTCTGAATTTCCAAAGTGTTGAGCTCACTTGAAAGTTCACTTGTTCAGAGGTTTTAAATCTTGTCTAAGGCGGTTTACTGTGAATTAATCTGAGTTCGGACTGGTCTTGCAGACTTTGGTTCTTCAGATGGACTTTTCTTACCGAGAAGTCATCTGTAGAAGCCCTTTAACAAATCAGATTAATTCCAACAAACGCCTAAAACAAGAATCATCTCTAAAAAAGTCATATATTCACTGCAAACACATCTGACTTTCAATTGTTTTGACAGGTACAATGGCGTCTCATTCCCACTCAGGAGAAAATGTACCACCCCTGAGCCCTCAACACTCAAACCCTACCCAACAATCTGACGAGGAAATAACCTCGAGATCGGTAGCCCTACCCCCCAGAGCCTCAGAGCAGATCTTGTTAAGACAAATGTGGCTACTCATTAAAACAAATAATTTCCTCTTAGACCCAACTTTCCTACATAAATCCGAGGAAGACCCTGCCATCCGCCTATCTAACCGAGTAGTTGAAGAAATCCTAATCGGCCACCGAATATCATATGCCCTTACCAGTCGTCCCAGACCCCGTCCACCCAAAGTCTATGTCCAGCAATTCTAGCACACCCTCACCTATCACCCGGAACACAATCACATTACTGGTGATATCCTACACCTTCCCCGCCGCCGTGATTGCCCTGGCCTTCCTGATTATGACAAAAAACTGCATAAGGAACAAATCTGCCGAGAAATCGAACAACTAGGCTATGATGGCCATTTCTGAAAAGCCTCAGAATTTTTTCAACGAAAGCTCCTAGGCCACTGGTACTACATGTACTCAATTCTTGACCTTTGCCATACCGTCGATGCCTCCGGAGCCGACAGAGCAAGTCTTCGTATTCTACGGATTTTTCACAGCTTAGCCTACAACCGCCACCATAACTACGATTGGACTCTGTGGACCGAATTAATAGAGGTCATTCAGGCAAAGGGATACGCCGAGCAAGGAAATTTGTCCCAGCCCAACGGTTCCTACAACTCATTATATGTCACTGCATGACGCAGTTTCCGGACATTCATCTCAGAGACCATGAAGCCGGGGTAAGAGGCTCTCAGATAAAGTACTTTCACGATCCTATCTCTCAGCCTGGGATGCAAGTCAGGCTACTTCCTAAAGAACTCCTAGCTTATGCAGATCAAGAATCTCAGGCCCTTAGGTATTATAGAGAGAGATGCTCCAGTAGCACAGCCAGGACCGGCTACGCCTGCCTAAGGAGCCAACCTTGAGATGTTAGGTCTAGGGGGAGAGCAGAGAGAAAATGAAAATGAAAGGGGAGAAGAGGATAGAGGGCCTGAGCTAGCCGAAGCTACATATAGAGAAAGTGAGGAAACACATGATGTGCATCTTTCACCTCTAAATTTTCCATCTCTTGATAATGATGATTAAGATGACAATGATGATGATGATTTCGTTCCCCCCGCCCAAGTTCCACTTCGCACTCTCGCATCTTTGTGAGAAAAAAATCAAGAGTCGAGGGGCATTTAGGAGGATAACAGAGACTACCGAGCCACAAACAAGTCGGGCCGCCACATCTGCTACTGGTGCTCATGTGTTGGGCGCCGGTATTGAAGTAGCCACCACTAGCCTAGTGGTGCAAGCACAAACCCACCCACCCACTCACCGGTTTCTCAACAAGTTGGTGTTTCATCTCTCCACGGGGATCAAGCGCATGATCTATCTGGGACTCATTTGGAGTTTGCAGATATTGAATAAGGCCGACAACAGCCCCAATCGCCGCCTTCAATTCACGCACAATCGTGTCTAGAGCCCGTTGATATTGAAAAATCTTTGGCTAAGACACTCGAGTCGCTTCACACACAACGTCTGAGTGACGTTGTCGGAACACTTGGAGCCGTGCACACTGAAAGTGCATCGGTGATGATGAGTGGAAGTCCTGTCATGGCCACATCAATGCTAACCATGAGCACAGGCTATCAAGGGACCCATTCGGAGTCTCCCGATATGCAAACGGAGAGCCTAAGTGGCCCCGGGTTACACCCACTCTTGACGAAGCAAAGCGCACCCTCCACTCCATACTCAAGGCTTCATCAAATCTGTCTTTGGCAAATGCCCTTCTTCTGGAAATATTAAATAACGAAGCTTCCGGATCTTCATCTTCTATATCAACAAACCCTCTGGTTACTCAAATGGGTGAGCGTATCAAAGTCATTGCTGAATCTTGTCATTTCGCTGCCCAGGGAACTAAGAGAAAGCATGATGATCAGGATGATTCTGATCACCATGAGGGGGAGAAAAGAGCCAGAGCCGCCGACAAAGCTCCAATGATATTCGAAGAATTAGCTCCATTAAGTCCAAATCAATCTGCACCGTCTCATCAAGCAGGGCCCGAAGAAGCCAAAGCAGAATTCCCGGCTGACTCTATAGAAGAATCACACCCAAGAGGTCAACTAACTCTCGTTGTCAGGGAAGAACCCGAGAATCTCACAGCCTTCGTGGAACAAGAAGAAATCTTGACCGCTGTTCCTATGAGGATATTCTATCCGAAATATGTTATTATAATTGAATCCAATGAAGAGGAACAAGAAGCGAGAGAAGATCAGTTGAAAGAGTTGCTGCGTATTGAATATGCTGGTGAAGAAGGGGTAGATCCACAAGATTGTGAAGTTGAGTTACCTTCTAATGATCCAGTATCACCATCTCCATCTACATTGTAAGTGCCAATGCCTGTACCATCTCCAGCTCTAGTTCATCCAGTCCAACGAGGCTCCAGCAGTCCGTTAATAATTCTGATGGTTCCCGACCAATCGTTTGAGCCTGCTGAATCTACAAGAACATATCCTATCTTTCAAGAGCGATCGAATGTACCACCTCTTGCTCTGCTGCTCCCAATGTCCTCAAAAAAGTCACAAGGCTTCAAGTGGGAATGTCTGGAGGTGTTAGTTCTTCTTAAAAATGAGAAGAATGACACAATGAAAGGCTAACTGCCCAAGCCATTAACTGGGTAAAGCAGAGGGTAAGGAGCCCACACATGGAAGAGAAGTTCAAGAATATGTTTGTACGACAATTAAAGACTGTCAGAGCCGACCTAATCTGGTCTCTAGAAGGAATGGAGCAAAGGGATAGGTTCGTTTATGTTGCTATGATCGGGTCATTAAGAAAGGGCAAAGAATCGTTAAAGTCTTAGAGATTAAGTTCGACAAATTCTTAAGCATATTCTATCCTATCTTTGAAGTTGAATGGAAAGACATAACATTATCTACATTCACCGAGGCAGATTTCCCTAACCTTTTCTTGCAGCATCTTGATTTTTTTTATCTGCACTTGCTTCATAACAAGAGTCGAGATCCTATATACATATGAATGCTCAAAGGTGTATCATCAAGTTCTTCATCGCAATCTCGCACTGTCTATCATATTTGATTTCCAAATGGCATTAGAAGCAAGGCAAAGAAAGGTTAATCTACTTGCATCGAATCAAGGTACTCCGGACCTAGAACGCTTCTCAATTTCAAACTTCACCACATCACCTACAGTCGGAGTAGGCTAATTGAATTCACAAAGAAAGAAGACGCTTATGAGAAGAGATGAATTGGAGAAGTATTTTGACGGGACTCTATGCATGGTCAGGAAAATGCTGATGATCAGAATCGACAATCTTAAAGAAGCATTACAGCTCGGAACAAGGATCTAGGAACTTAAAGTCGTACTTCAACTCGTCAGAGACTTCCAACAAGATGTCCGAGACAAGCTAAAGTACAGGATGACTATCAGACGCCTTGACCAATATTTTGATCAGAGGAAGCTAATCACCAACCTGAAGCCGAGATCTGAAAGCTAATCACAAAGGGGGAGAATGTTAGATCTAGAATTGTCATAGTTTCAGGGTTGTAAATGTAATAAATGAAACTTAGTTTTGTGTTCATTTAGTAAGGTTTCAAAATTTATTGTAAATGGATTAAAAGACCAAAAGGTCAACCCATGAGTATGGATAGTATTTGTATCCATCTAGTTTGCTTATAAATAGATTGCTTCTAGGTTTTCAATGGTAATCTTTTGTCTGAATGTACGTACGTGATTGAAGTGCTATTAAGGTCTTTATAATCATTGAATGTTCTTATTGTTCTTGATATTATTCATATATTGTTCATATTGTTCTTCATGTTCATGATATTATTGATAATCTTATTGAATTTTGAATGAATGCTTCTAATATGGGAATTACAAAAACATCTACGATAAAGGAAATAAACACATAATGAATAATATAAATAATGAAGTGTGTGACCAAAATACATTTATTCTTAAGATCACTAAAATATATATCTAAAGATCAAATATGGTCACTGCATATAAAATTATATAATTTAACTACAGGATACAGGTACCTAGAAAAATAGTAATTGATATTAAATTTGGGATCAACTAAAGTGATCACTTAATAAAAATGCATATTCATCCATGAGCTGGTGTCAATGACTAGAAATAATCAGCATTAGGATATGAGTGTTGTAACCAAAAGTATGGTCATTGCATTTAAAAAATCATTGACCAAATATTTCGTTGCCGAGTTGAATGATATTGACCTTATATTTAGTGCCAGTGACTAGAAATAATAGCTACTAATAAGAACTTAGAGACCAAATGAAAGTGGTGATTTTGTAAATGTATATTACATTCGTATTATGGTAATGACCAGAATTTAGAGATCAACTTTAAATGGTCATTAAGTAAAAAATTAGTAATTAAATATTTAATCATTGAGTTTGATGTTAATAAAATAAATATTTTCTACGATAAGATAAACACATATAACATTTTATAATATAACGATATTATTAAAAACCAATGGAAATATACAAAAAATCTTTATGGTAAACATACCATGTTACAGAAATTTATAGGGTTAAGGTTGTACAATACCAACAAACTTTTTCAAATGTATCGATATGATACATGCATTTTCTTCTTACTCATAAGGTACATGTACTTTATTTTTTTGTTACAATATGATACATATCTACATAGAGTCTGGTTGAAAACCATGCTATAATAAAAAATCAGGCTCTATATAGAAATGTAGCATAGGTAAGAAAAAAATTTCATGTACCATATCGATACATTTGGAATAGTACATTGGTATTGTGCAACCAGCTTAACCCAAATTGTTACACCCCGATAGGCCGATACCCTGCTCGGCAACGAGGCGTGACGTCATGGAAACAAAGTCACAATCATAATGAACGACCACTATATGAGACGTTTTCGAAATTCATAACTTATAAACAATGTTTTACAATTACGGAAATAAAGAGTTCACTAAAGATGGAGATTAAAATGCATGACCAAAATATAATCTAGTTATGCAAATAAATCTCCATAATGTTTGAAAATGCTCCGTGACTCCAAAAGCTTGTAAAATTCGACCGTTTCCCATGCATGCGGAATGTAGCCCTTATGGTCCTGAAAATAGCATGCTAAATACGTCAACATAAAGTTGGTAACCTCATAGGTTTACACGATAAATATAGACATTGTATGGAAAGCCCAATATTTCGTTGAATTATAAACAAAAGCGAATCATATAATTTAAGTATTACCATAAGCCTCATGACCCCGAAACTTAACTTATGATTGCCCTATGTGGTATCCAACACCATAATACCAAGAATTGTCAAATGATTTTGCATCCGTTTCAAATTGGCGCGACTAACCCATATGGGGGCGTCAACCCAAATATATCTATCCATAACATTCATGTTTACGATGTAATTAACGGTTCATGATTGAGGGCGATGGTGAAGAAGTAACCTTATGTAATACATAAAATAATTCAAGTACTTGTGTCCATAGAAAAAGTTGAGCATGTATTCTTACCATAAATAAGATGATCATATAAACATAGGGGGCTATGAAAACTCACCGTAAAAGTGATGGCAAAAAGTGATGATCGAGAGTATGCTTGCAATTGCATCCGGAAGGACTTAACCGAGTCCTAAATGCTATGAGAGACTTAATAATGTCTATAAATTATAATATGCATGTATGATGGTTTTTAAGTTTTAAATCACCCAACTTAACAAGTCCATAAATAAACCCATTTAAAAGTTCAAGTTTATTTATAAGGATTTTTTAGGTTTTATCGAGGTTTTTCAGCCTACTTTGAGGCTGTTTTTAACCAAGCTCTAAAACGATTTGGGATTTCATATTTATATTCATAAAACTAATATATACATGGAATTTTAAAAAGATAAAATCGATCATTTTTCGAGATGTTTAGGTTAGGGAAAACACTCGTTAAAAACCCTATGTTGGCCATAACTGAGCTGTTAGACATATTTATTTCAGTTTCTAGTTAATATTTTTTGTTTGTAATAAATTACTTCTAGTTATGTAATTGTCTATGTAATGTTTTAAGTTCAAGGACATTTTATTTAATATTCCAAAATTCTCTATGGATATAAAAGCCATGAGATAGAGGGTTTGTTGTTGTTGAAAAAAGATTTAACTTCCTGTGATATATTTTCTCTCAAAGAGCATTTCATATTCTTCATCCTATAGAGTATTTACTTTAATAAATATGATTGAGTGTTATTCTATATGCCATGGTTGTGTAACATCTGGGAAATCAAGCTTTCATTTGGTATCAGAGCTTGTAATTGGATTTCAACTTGGAGCTGTGTTAAAAAACGTAACCTGCTTTTCATCTACTTCTTCTCAAAAAGGTCCAAATCTCTAATCTTTTGCTTAAATACCATTTGTATGTTGTTATTAATCATCAAGAATATGTTTATTGTGATATACAACATCTTTTTCATGGAGTAAATGATTTATTTTTGTTGAAACCACCTGTCATAACTCCTGTGTACTGTGCCTTAAATTTGACCGAAAATATCAAAAATTTTTGTGTTAAAAGTACTTATTTGCACCGAAATTGAATTTCTTGAGACTTGTATTGAACATTTATGAGATTTACAACTTGTATTGTGAGAAAAATCTTGAAAAATCATGGAATACTTGAAATACCGAAACCATAAAAAGTTTTAGTACTTTGAGGTATATTTCTGTATTTAGAAAAAAGTTTCAGGTCTGGAAAATAGTACTGAAAGTTACAAAAAAGGGTTTCCATTTTTAAAAGTTTCGGTAAAGGTACAAGGTTTCAGTAAAATTTGTGGTCAAAGGTTTCGATAGTTTTATTTTACAAAGGTTTCGGTACTCATACTTTTTCCACAAAGGTTTCGGTACATTACATTGTTTCTGGAGGTTTCGGTAATAAGCAAAAGTTTCGGTACTATTTCAAAACCCCTAAGGTTTCGGTAACCCCACTGTTTTCTCAAAATCTTTTTAAATCTCCACAGTTTGTTAAAGGTTACAAATTTATTCATTTATTTTTTATTTTTTTTGAAAAACAATCATCTCCAAGTTTCCAATTCTAAGATCTATTTTCAAAATCAATCATGGCAAACGAGGATCTAATCTTGGGAACGGATATTCGTCCACCGGTTCTGTATCATGGAGAATATGATCAATGGAAGAGAAGGTTTCTAAGATTTTTAGCGCTGCATGATCTGGGTTCATTAATGCCTAAATCTCTAGAAGAAGGTCTTGTAGAGTATTTCACCATCCTACCTGCCAAACCCGACAATGATCCTCCAATTCCCGAACTTGGTGAACCACGAGGCCCTCAGACTTACCAGGAAAGACTTAGGGCCAAAGATGACATCCAGTTAGAAAATTATCTCCTACAAGCCTTTCCCAACATGTAACAACCCAGCTTTTGATCCGGTTATAATCTTTGTACTTTGAGAAAAATAATGTAATTTTATTACATTAATTATTTTGAATATGAAAATATTAAGTAAAATATATTTATGATTTTTAATTATTAATGATGATTAAAATAAAAGATATGTAAAATACAAAAGTTTAGTGGGTTAAATACTCAATTGATAAATGAAATATATATAAACCAATTTAATGGTTCTTAATGCCATTAATCACAAAATTCTCTCTCTCTAATCTCTCACTAAAACTCCCGGCCAAATACACAAAACATCAAGAATTCTCAGTAAATTGCAATTGATTGAAGATTCAATTCAAAGGGAGTTACAATTAGCAACAATCAACATCAAATTACAAAGAATTTGAGGTAAAATTCATTTTATTTCGATTCTTATAAGTGTTTGGTTCGGTTTTGTGAGAAACCAAAACCAAGAGATTAAAATGTGGAAATTATGGGTTGCATGTGTATAAATTTAGGAGATTATGATGAATTTAAGTTAATTGTTGTTAAAGAAACAAAAATCAGAGGATGGATCATCCAAATTATGTAGAAATCGGAATTTTTGATGAAAAATAATGTTCTTGACAAAATTTCATATTTTGGATGATCTTGATTAATATATGATGTTATTAATAGGGAAAAATATATAAAAACACTCAAATAATGATATTACAACAATAGAATACATTGAATGTTATTAAAATGTATTTTTAGAATAAAATTGTCAAAATCCGTATGTATATGTGAAGAACACCACGAACAAATTCTGGGAAAATACCAAGTAAAGGATCCGAATTCGGATATATCCGAATTCGGATGGTTCTCTATTTTTCGGATGGTGCTCCTATTTTCGGGTACTACTTCGGTCCTAATTCAGATATAGTATTTCGGATCTTGAAAGATCCGAATTCGGTACCAATTCTATTTTATCCTAATTCGGACTTATGCTCAAAATTCGGATATTGCAACTTCGGTTGGGTCATGATCCGAATTCGGGTGTACTATATTTCGGATAAAGCCAATTCGGGTCCCCAATTCGGATTGATCCGGATCCGGATGATCCGAATCCGGATGATCCGAAACCCAAAATTTTATGGATTTTGACATTTCAATTACATAAATGATTTATATGCATATGATATATATTTATAGAAAGCTTTTGAAGATATTATGAAACAAAGAATTTGAACAAATGAAAGATTTATAAGATTATCAGAATCAGATAGAATTACAGATTTTTAATAACCAAAAGATGATGAAATTCCATGATAATGATGATGATATTGATATGAGAATTATACAATCTGACTTTGAACAGGTTCAGTATATTCTGAACAAAGATTTAAAGACTTAAAGATTTAAAAGCGGATCAGAGATTTGATTGACAGAACAGATTGACAAAGATAAAATCCTAAGATAACTCAGGTGGCAGATTTTTATATCTGTTTGATAAAGACCCTGACCAGTGAGTTATAGATATTCAGATTGAACATGCATAGATTCCGGTTGAGATATATTGCTACTGTTAGATTTATTGACATTCATTTATCAGCTGGATTGAAACCTGTGCACACCATGGTTGGGTGTTGCCCAGTGGATCATGATAGCTATTTGGTTATCTTTTCATATTGCATTTAATATTGCTTCAGACTTTGCTTTATGATTCATTGCTATCATGACTTCTAAGACATATGCTTCCATCATTGATCAGACATTTGATAGATTGATTCAGCTTGACTAGCCCTTATGGTCTATTGTTCTAGACCCGGCTATTTCACCAGTTCTTATGAATTGGTAATGACCTCCGATGTTCCGCCACATTGATTTACTGGTAGCTAGCCCAGTATGTGGCTGATCCCCACGATTTAAGCGTGAGTGTGGCTTGAGCATCATCCGATTCTATGATTCTATATCTCAATCATGAGGGCTGTAGCGGCAGCCAAGACATATCACGCTAAGACTAATGACTCCGCTTGACACGCATGTTGATATTGAAAATCTATAAACTCACTAAGCATTGCTTACAAATGTTGCATTAATATTTTACAGGAAAAGCCAAAGGAAAATCACCTGCAGGACCTAGTACTTAGGTCATTCAAGATCCAAGATTTGAAGCTTTCCTTGACCACTACTCAACAAACTTTCTGGTACTGATTGGAAGACAGTAAACGTGGTGGTTCTGGGTAGACTTGATGTTATGACTAGATTAGATGTTACCCTTTTATAACTTTATTTTGAAATATGTAAACCTAAATCCTAACTTATAATGTACATGTAATTTTATTATTCCGCAATTTAATTACCCTATCTTTGTATGATTGATATTGTGTTGCATGATGTGGGACCTAGACTCTGAGGACTGACCCGGAAGGGGAGGTCTTCACACAGTTGATTCCCCTATGTACGGAAACTCCTAAGAACAGGAACTTGCAACAATGTGAAAGGGTTAGAAGGGCCTTACAGAGTATTCCACCGAGTCGATGAAACTTTTTAACCAAAGCCAATCTGACAATATGAACATCACAGCGAAAGGATAACCACAATACAACAAGGAGGGTTTTTGAGAGCAAACACAACCCACCGACGAAGCAACAAGAACAGACCGAGCCACCGAAGAACAACGACTCAGCAGCCCAAAACCATAGCACAGCGGAAGAACAACACACCTTTAGGGTTTTGAGGACAACCCTAACAACAAATCACACAAATAAAGGTTCAAGACGATCCCTCGCACAGAAGCACAACCCTAAGAGAACAAACCCTAACCGCAGGAAAAAAAAAACCTAATCGCAAGGATACCTTGATCGGTCAACCAAACGTGTCTCTTGATACCATGAAGAAAAATAAGAACCAACACAAAGAACTCAACTAAAAAACTATACGACAACATCATTGATTGAAACCCTAATTCACAGCCGGCTCAAGGCCACTTTATTACTTACAACGGAGACCTCACTACATTACACTCAGAGATTTCATCAACTGATGAAACTCCCTCTCTTTTTCAACATAACATCAACAAAATTGTATTAATAACTTTTCAACATTTATGTGAGGAACCCCAAGAGACGAAGAAGATGAAACGGTGAGAAGATTAAAACGAAACAGAATGAACGAACATTGACATATATTTAGTTGAACCCTTGAAATAAACGAACGCTGATATAGCGAGAAATGTATTTGCTCCATAAAGTCCAATTGGAAGCACACGAGGCCCAACATTAACACAAACACACAACCACAATTAACTTGCACATATATGTTATCATTTTAACATGCATATATATATATATATATATATATATATATATATATATATATATATATATATATATATATATATATATATATATATATATATATATATATATATATATATATATATAATGTATTTGCTCCATAAAGTCCAATTGGAAGCACAGGAGGCCCAACATTAACACAAACACACAACCACAATTAACTTGCACATATATGTTATCATTTTAACATGCATATATATATATATATATATATATATATAGATATATATATAATATATATATATATTATATATATATGTATGTATGTATGTTGTATGTATGATATGTCTGTATGTTGTATGATATATGTTCTGATATTCTGTCTGTTCCTAGTGTCCTGTGTCTGATGTCTGTGTACTGTGGTCTGTCGCCATCATACGTTGAACTGCTTGGGCGCGAGCCTCGTCCACCCCCGGTATATGAGCTATGCTCGTGTTGCATGCTTGGCATTTTGTCGTTCCTTCTCTTGGTGTATGTTTTCTAGCTCCTTGCTAGTTGAGCTATTGAGGTGGTTTTTGAATAAATTTATTTGCTTTTAGAAAAAAGCTATTTGTTCCTTGTCGTTTCTTCTCCTCTTGGTGTTTGTTTTCTAGCTCCTTGCTAGTTGAGTTCTTGAGGTGGTTTTTGAAAAAAAATTATTTGCTTTTAGAAAAATGCTATTTGTTCCTCCAGCATGAACATTTCCATCAAACGAATACCGAAAAAAATGAACTCCATTTGAATATAGATATATCTTTGTAAAGATCAATTGAAAAATTCATGAAGATGGACTATCTTAATTAGATTGATAATAGCAATAAAATGTTGGGAAAATGGTCCCGAGAAACACTAATAAACTTGCACAGGAATTTGCACAGGATCGAAATAATCAAACTAACATCCTTTATTGATCAAACTGAATTCACACGTTACAATATTGAAATATGGTTCCTATTTATACAAGTCTAAGAGGTGCGACGAAAGGTTGCAACTCTTCATGGAACCCTTTCACGAATGGTTATGTCTTTTCGAATAGACACACCCTTTCGGTTTTAACTAAGTGCTATTTTGGTCCTTGCACTTTCTATAGTTACATAAACAATACAATACTTAAACTATTTACATAATAAATCCTATACTTTATGTTTTTGTCATTATTTCCAACATTCACCCCCTAATGACAAAAACAGTAATCCTTGAGCAATCTTACTCAGTGTTGATTCCTTCTTCATCTTCTTGTACTTCTTCATTATCTTTAAAATCTTGTAAACTTGAACTTGCAAATAAGAGAGTTGGCTCTAAATCTTCTTCAACCAAATTCGTCTCTTCTGGTCTTTGAAATCTTCGAGTTCCTTCACGGCAATGTGAGGCATAATGTCCATATTTATTGCAGTTGTAGCATTTTATTTTGCTGAAGTCTCTTGTGGATCTCTTCTCTTCATTATAATCCTTCAGCGTGGGTTTTCCTTGCTTTTGATTGTTGTAATGACGTTTACGGCCAGTATTGTTGTCGTGTGTCAACAAGAGCTTGTCTAGACTTTCGGCATGCTTCTTTTTCTTGAATTTCACCCTTTCTTCAAATGTTTTCAATCTTCCAATAGTCTCATCGAGTGTCATTGTGTCTAGATCAGAGAATTGTTCGATTGACGCAACAATTTGTACAAACTTTTCTGGTACAGAATTTAGAAACTTCCGCACAAGGGTTTGGTTATCAATTGTTGTTCCGAGACTAGTCATCCTTGATATAATACTTGTCAATTTTGTGGTGAATGAATCAATAGACTCTTCTTCCTCCATTTGTAGTGCTTCAAATTCTGATCTAAGGGTTTGAAGTCTTGCCTTTTGAACTTGATCAATGCCGATATTTCTAATCTTCAACGTATCCCACATTTCTTTTGCAGTTTCGCAATTTGCTACTTGTAGTATGAGATCTTCAGGTAAAGCTTGAAACAAATATGCAATCGTAGTCTTGTCTCTTTTATCATCCGGTTGAGTTTGAGGGGTAGGTTCAACCATATCCCAAAGACTATTTGCTTGTAGTATGGTTCTCATTCTAATGGACCATATGGTATAATTTGTTGAATTTAATAATGGACATTTAAAAATGGTTAAGGATCCTGGATCCTTAACTTGATTACTTTGATCACTGTTTGGATTTTCACCCATAATCTTTAAAACTTAAACTTTTATAAAACTTTAGAACTTTGAACACTAATATCTTTAAAACTTTAAACTTTATAAAACTGTAAATACTTTGAATCTTAAAACCTTAAAAACTTTAAATCTTCAACCTTTTATTAAATCTAAAACTTGAAATAAAACTTAAAACTTAATAAACTTGTATATGTGTCAAACCTTGCATATACTTAAAAACTTATAAAACTTGTATGTGTGTCAAACCTTACACATATAAACACTTAAAACTTGTATATGTGTTAAACCTCACATATACTTAAAACCTTAAAAACTTGTATGTGTGTCAAACCTTACACATACTAAAAACTTAAAAACTTGTATATGTGTTAAACCTCACATATACTAAAAACACTTTATAAAACCACTTGTATGTGCTTCAATCCTCACACACACATTAAACTTAAAAACACTTTAATAAAACTTTTATAAGTTATAAAAACATAAACCAATAATAAATTATAAGTTACGTTATAATCTATTTTATCACGAAACCTAATTTTATTATAAGTTACGTTATAATAAAATTAAAACTAAGATTTCTATTTAATTTTATTTTCTAAAAATAAAATTAAAACAAGGTATTAAGAATAAAATACCTAACCTTTTGTTTGGTGTTTGGGCCTGCTAAACTGGGTGTGGACTCCTCTGAGTTGTCGAGTCCTCTTGCTGCTTTATTTCAATTCTTATTGACTGTGAATCTGTGATAACTCTTTCTTTGGGCCTTGGTCTCTTTTCTTTGAGACGTTTCCACTGAAAGTCTGAAACGTTGTTCTGCTTTTTTTTTTCTTTTGCCTTCTGGAACGTTTTCTCTAAAACGTTGTTTGCCCCTGTTCTATGAACCGATGCAACCCTTAATCGCTGCCTTGATGTAACCCTTCTATTTTGAATCGTTGTAACCCCTTTTATGAGTCGGTGCAACCCTATTTACTGAATCGATGCTGTTCTTCTTCTATAACCGTTTCTGATTTTGGGCAAAAAAACTAAGAACCCTAATTGTTGCCTCTATTTGATGGTGGCAGTTGGTGGTTCTACGGTGATGGTTCTGCGTTAATGGTTCTGTGTTGGTGGTTTCGCGGTGGTGGTTTTGCCCGTGGTTTTCTACGGTGGTGGATCTACCCGTGGGTTTTCTCCTTCGGCGGTGGTTCTGTGATGGAGATTCTGTCCGTGGGTTTTCTCCTACGGTGGTGGCACTATTTCTGTGGAAATTTCTACGGTGGTGCCTTCTCGAATCAGGTTCTATCTTTCTGATTCTTGTTGCCTTCGATTCAGTATGAAACTATGAATTCTTAGGGTTTACAGTATGTAATTCTTAGGGTTTACAGTATGTAATTTTCGATAGGGGCTTACTGTTTTTTTCTGAAAAAATCCGTGGCCTTTGACTTTGTTGCCTTCGGTTCTTATGGATTGCCTTCTGTTGGAAATTTTGATTTGAAATCCGGAACAAATTTGATGAATTGGTGTCGGGTGTTTGTAGAACTAATCACTGTTCTGCCACCCTTGGTACTGATGATGATTCCCTTTGAATCACGTTCTGGTGTAATTCGTTTGATCGGTAAATGATGAAAACCTAATGGTTTGATTAAGCCTGGCGCTCTGATACCAAATGTTGGGAAAATGGTCCCGAGAAACACTAATAAACTTGCACAGGAATTTGCACAGGATCGAAATAATCAAACTAACATCCTTTATTGATCAAACTGAATTCACACGTTACAATATTGAAATATGGTTCCTATTTATACAAGTCTAAGAGGTGCGACGAAAGGTTGCAACTCTTCATGGAACCCTTTCACGAATGGTTATGTCTTTTCGAATAGACACACCCTTTCGGTTTTAACTAAGTGCTATTTTGGTCCTTGCACTTTCTATAGTTACATAAACAATACAATACTTAAACTATTTACATAATAAATCCTATACTTTATGTTTTTGTCATTATTTCCAACATAAAAAATATATAAACAAATTAAAAGAATTTATTTGAAATTCCGAATTTAGCACTAACTAGTAACATACATGTTATTACATATGGAATGTACAAATGGATTTCTTCTTCTTGCTCTTCAGTACGTACCATCAACTTATGCTTCAACATGGTTCCAATGGTTTGTAACGGAGTTAATGAAAACAGTAGCTTTGCTATCAATACGAGGATCAGCCCAACGTCCACCTCTGTCTTGATCACTTGGATACACTTTGTATGCTTTCATCGAGTCATCCCAATAATCATCCCCTCCTCTTTGGCTCTTCTTAAATTTAAAGATTCCAAAGAAAGAGAACGACGAAGACTTCTTCTGAGATTTGTGTCCTCCCATTTTAATTCGTTGAAATTCAGTAACTGTTTCAGAAATTAGATACTTTGTTTCTAGCAAGCCCGCCTGCAGTTTCTGCTAGCCACTACAAGTATTTCACTTGGGTTCTAATAGCCAAGCTCTATGCAGATTTTATAGATGAGTACTGCTGCGTGCTTTTTTTGAGGTGGGAGTGGATCCAAGGAAAAGAGAATCTTAGTCCTTAATTAGATTTGATCTAGACCGTAGAATTGAATCAATTTTATGATGCATCAAAATTTAATGATTCTAATAAGTTTAATGACTATGAGTAGCCAACAACTTAGGCAGAGAACATATTATGAGAACCTCTCCTTTCATTATTGACTAGTAAAGAACCACTGTTGGCTTGTCTATGGAGACCATTGTATTTTTCTTTCTTTGCACTTTCTTGGTATTTTGTGAGCTGGAACTTGTATTTATAAAATATATAATTATTCGCCCAGCCTTCTATTAATTAGTGTTACTATAACTAATTAAAGTACATATGGCCGGCTTTATCATATATTATTATTTAGTAACGTGTATATATATGTTGCGTTAACCGTATAACCACTAAAAGCTTACAAAGTAATTTCTTGTCAACGAAGATAAAAAGAAGTTTGAATTGGTGCCGTGAAATTAATATATGTTACGAATATTGCTAGCTAGGTAGCCATGGAATTTTATACAAGCTAGTATTATTGTATTAATGATATTTAGTATACAACAAACTTTTTAATTGTATCTTGTCTGTATAACTAGATCCAAATACGTTAAGTTAACGATGGCTTTGGACCATGTGTCTTGATCGATCTTATCACGCCTTATGCTTGAGTCTAGGCCGGCTTAATTGACATGAAAGTGGTGTACGTACGTATATCAATTTTTGTTTTCATAATTGTACATTAATTGTACATTGTAAGTAATTAAAGAGAACCTAACTTTTTTAATGGGTTTAAGTCATCATTTAATAACATATCAGGTTAATACTCATGTATCACATGGATTGATAAACAAAATTACTTATAAGTTAAATATTTATAAAGAGGTGGATCCCTTAAGAACCTTTAATTTTTTAAATTAAAATATAATAAAAACCAATAAAAATTTATATATATAAAACTAATTAAGTCAATGGTAAAAAAATAATGACTCTAAGTCAATGTTTAAGTCAAAAAAAAGGCAGTTAATTAACATGTGACTCAAAATATTTGAATTATTGATTTAAATAAAATATTTTTATGGTTTTTACATATGTGATTTAATTTATTTATTACATTCTTATTATGATTCAAAAAATGTTGAACTTTCATCTGTTTTATTTGTTATTATGCTATCATCAATCTCATAGATCAACAAAATAATTATTTTATATTTTAAATTTTTATGAAGTATATTAATTTAAATTGTATAAATTTGTTAGGGAACTTAAACTAAACCATACATAAGTTTTCTTATTGAAGATGTTTTAATTAATAATAAATATTTATTGCCTAAGTGATTAAAACTTGATATAACAATTTCAGCGTCAACATAAAAAATAAATAATTAATTAAGAGTATTCAAAATTAAGTTATTTTATGATATAAATTTTGCAACATTTAGTGTTGAAGTTTTCGAAATTATTAATACAAAATTTTATCAAAGAAAATAGATTTAAAAACTGAATGATTTTTTAAATGTGTCCAAAATTTCATACTTAACATATAAAGATTGATAACAAAAAGTTTTTCAAATTTATTGTATACTAAGGTATTTAATTATTATTTAATCAAATTATTTATTCTTTCGGACATTTAAATTTGAAATTTATTATTTTATTGATCTTTTAAAATTTTTTATTTTAAAGTTAAATTTTTTATTTTACTAATTTTTTTTTAAATTATTTATTCTTTGGGACTTTTAAACTTGAAGTTTATTATTTTATTGATTTTTTAAAACCTTTTATTTTAGCTTGTTAATTTTAAAAACTTTTGATAAGTAGTAATTATAGTTTAGATTAGTTTAGGAAACAAAAATAATAAGTTTCAA
>JAANYP010001604.1:16936-144364 GCA_020465985.1 Centrapalus pauciflorus | reverse complement strand
CTTACAACTGTGCAAGCTTCTGATCTACAGCCTTCAAAAATTCTCTCTTCATCTCTTCTTTATCACAAGATATCCTAACTGATTTTATTTGAAGCAGCATATCTTTTGAAAAATTATAAAACTCGAGATTGAAGAAAATACCAAATCCATCTTTGAATGTGACTCTGTAGGTTCTGGATTTGACAAAAATATGAACTTCCTTGATCTGTTTCCCTTTCTTCTCAGCATCTTCTACTTCTTTTCTTGCAAATTCAGCATCAGCAACTGAACTTAGATCTCTGATGAGTTGTTTTACTTGTGGAAGATCAGATCTAACTTGAGAAACAGATCCTATGTGGTACATCTTTATCAGTTCATCCCTGGTCAGCTTATGAACCATCTGCCAGAATGTATCAAACTCCTCTTCTGGTCCAGATTCTCTCCTTATCACAAACTTGACCCTTAAATTCCTTTCATCCAATGACTTAGCAAACCAGTAGTTGATTTCTGGCTTTGTAAAGTCATGTTGATCAATCAACTTTTCTATCTCCATAGCTTTTTGCAAATGGTGCTGAAAAATCACCCTCTTAACAGATGATGGAACAGAAACAGTAGGTTGATCAGTGGGAGCAGGTGCATTGGCAGCTTCAGATTGGACTGGTTTCTTAGTGGGAGCAGGTGCATTGGCAGCTTCAGGGTGGACTGGTTTTGTTGATGGTTGGATTGATTGGGACGGTTGAACTGTTGGTACTGGCTGAACTTCTGAAGAGACTCTTGTTTTCTTTCTTTTCTCCATTTCTTTATCATGTATTGCCTGCAGCCTCTCAGTAGGCATAGATTGAGCAATTTTCTTTGGAATATCTGCTGCAACGGCAAAATTGATTAAGAATCTTCTCTTCTCAGCCTTGGTATGCCCAGTTGGCATCTTCCTCTTCCTTTCACCTTGCTTTACCACAAACCCTCTTAGGTAATCTCCTAAGGTTTCATCATCTTGCATTGGGGCATGGGTTTGCTGGTCTAAGGCCTGATCCTGTTCTTCTGCTAATTTTCTGGCAATCTCAGCATCAAAGGCAATCTGGGCTTCTCTGGAAGAAAATTTGTGCTTTGGAGACTCAATGAGAATACCCTTGCCCTTATCTTTTGTAGCAGAAGATGTAGCTTGGACTGAACTGGATGGAGCTTGAATACCTTCTCTTATAACAACTCCAGTTGCTCTTGTAGAAGCAGCTTGAGTTTCTAGGCTAACAGCTTGAGAAGCTGTTGGGACTGCTAGCCTAGAAGATGGAGCTGTTGATGCTGCTTGGACTGTTGGAGTTGGAGCTGCTTGGACTGGTTCAGGAACTTCCTGATTCTCCCCCTTTTTGGAAGCATTGGTTTGGTCAGAATGACCTACAACCTTTGCCACATGGGTTTGAATCAACTGCTCTAGTTTGATGAGCTTATTTCCACAAAGAGTAAACCCTTTGTGTAGATTAGCCAGTTTCTGATTGTGAGCAGCTTCTGCCTGTTTGAGTGCATGAATTTGTGCCCCCTGTGCAGCAATGATGGACATTTGGTATTCCAACATTGTTACAACAGGTTTCAGCTTTGGATCCGTTAAGAGCATCAGTTGCAGGCTAGTCTCAAGATCAGATAACACCAGGGGTGTTTGTGGTCTATCACTGACATTAACACCAGAAGTAGAAACCTCTGGGCCCCTCTTTTCTTGGTACTGGGGACTTCCAGCTCGTGTTTGCACACTTGCTGTTGCCATGGGTGTGGTCTTAGAGATGTTGGCCCTGTCCTGTGCCTCTTGTGCAGAGACATCAGTAGTGCCAGCCACAAAGCCCATATGAACAGTCTCAGAAGAGATGTTCACCTCCTGATTGAGGTTGGGAGTGTCCTCAATTGGTTCCCTTTGGATATTCTGTGCAGAAGGATCCTCCTGCACAGGGATATATGGCTCTTGTCTAAGGGAGGAGGAGAAAGGAGCTCCTCGTCCCCTTTTCCTTTTATATAAGTATTGTAGTGGGCGATTGGGCTGTACAAAAGGATCAGAGGGAATATCTGTATCATGAGGAGTGGGTTGGGGTCCTGGGGTTGAAGCAGTAATGTTGGGCTGTGTCTGCTCAGGCCCCTCTCCTCTGTTTCTTGTAATGATGTTCATCATTGCAGAGGGCAATGGAGCATCAATACTAACAAAATTGGCACTTGGCTTTATCAGCCTTTTGATTGAAGATAGTGAGTGCCTATGGGAAACATATATCCTCTTATGTAAATTTGAAGCAGTGCAGGTGTGTGCAATTATTTTTGCCAAAAATCGAGGATACATCAAAAAATTTCCATGCTTCAAGGAATGATGCCTTAACATTCCTTGAAAGATCATATTTGAAAAATTAAACTGTTGGCCAGTAGAAAAGCACACTAAGGCAGTGGCAATATTTGAAGAAAATTCGGACCAACCAGTTCTTTTGGGGCTTAAACATTGCTGAATAATATGCACAAGGTATTTCCATTTAGGAGAAAAGTGTGCTTTCAAGAAAGTAAAAGAATCAGCAGGGCCCCTATATCCGATATGTTGAAGACCAAAGTGTAAAGCAGTAAGAGATAGGTCTTTTATACCTGTGGCATCTTGAAGATGCAGATGATATCTGATGGACTCCTCGGTGATATTGATGGTAGTACCATCGATTTTGGAAGTCAGGGTAGGCACTCCATTGATGGTTTGAACATAGGCATGATTCCAGAATTGCTCAATATGAGATATGTATATAGTGGGGTTGATATTGAGGGCATAGTGGATATGGGAGTGCCTGAGGAAGTCCATCATCTCATGGAACGGTTCAAGGTCAGTGTGTTTCAGGGTGTATGGGAGGCAGTTGTGTTCTTTTACGAACTCCATTGATCAAGAAACGACAGTTTAGGGTTTAGGGTTTGAAGAGAATGTGTGTATCGTTCAGAGAGAAAGCAGAAGGCCGTGGAAGAAGAATATGTAACTGGTAGTTACAACTGAACGAAACTGGGACCTTTAAAGGTTTCGAAAAGGTTAGGTCCCGCGCACACATTTGGAAAATTACCTAAATACCCTGCACACTTTGACAGATCAAGTGAAAATAACTAGCAGTCCGAGAAAATGAACTAGCAGCATGAGAAAAGACTCATGCTGTTAGTGTAAATTTGTGCAAATTTTCAATGGAACAGTGTCTCCCCCTTAAATTAGCATATTGAGTTGATAATAATAAAAATCAATAGTTTACCATACCAATGTTTGATATTAGGAAAGTGAACCTTCCTTCATCAAAAGGTTTTGTAAATAGATCAGCTAGCTGATCATCAGTATGTATTTTGGTAACTTGGATTAACTTCTTTTCATTACAATCTCTGATGAAGTGAAATCTGATTTCTATATGCTTGGTTTTTGGGAATTTCACTGGGTTTTGTACAATGCTAATGGCACTTGAATTGTCAATATAAATAGGAGTGGATAAGAAATTCATACCATAGTCTCTTAGCTGATTTTGAATCCACATTACCTGGGAGCAGCAGCTTGCAGCTGCTACGTATTCTGCTTCAGTGGATGATGTGGAGACAGTTGTTTGTTTCTTACATTGCCAAGAGACCAGTCTTGCTCCTAAGTATTGACATCCACTAGTTGTGGATTTTCTGTCAATGTTGCAACCACCATAGTCACTGTCAGAATATGCAGTTAGTTCAAAAGGAGAGTCTTTGGGATACCAGAGGCCTAAATGTGGTTGGCCTTTAAGGTATCTGAAAATTCTCTTAACAGCAACCAAGTGAGAATCCTTTGGTGAACATTGAAACCTGGCACACACACAAACAGCAAACATTATATCAGGTCTAGAAGATGTTAGATACATGAGAGATCCTATAAGGGATCTGTATAGATGAATTTCCACATCTATGCCATCTTTGTCTGTATGGAGCTGTTTATGAGGATCCATTGGAGTGCTTGCAACCTTTGTGTCTTGATAGCCAAACTTTTCCAGTATGTCTTTGACATACTTTGATTGACTTATGAATAGACCAGTAGGCTTCTGTTTGACCTGCAGCCCTAGAAAGAATGTGAGTTCCCCCATTGAACTCATTTGAAACTTTTTGTGCATTAGGGCCTCAAAATCTTTGCACAACTTATCATTAGTTGAGCCAAAAATGATGTCATCAACATAGATCTGGACAAGAAGAATCTCAGCTTTGATGGATTTAGTGAAAAGTATTTTGTCCAGAGTGCCTCTCTTGAATCCATTCTGTAGAAGATATGATGACACTGTGTCATACCATGCTCTGGGGGCTTGGTGAAGACCATAGAGAGCTTTGTCTAGCTTGTACACCCTGTCTGGATACTTGTAGTCTTCAAAACCAGGAGGTTGACACACATACACTTCCTCTTCAATTGTCCCATACAGGAACGCAGACTTAACATCCATTTGATACACTTTAAAGCCTTTGAAACTTGCATATGCTAGAAATAGTCTGATGGCTTCAATTCTTGCTACTGGAGCAAAGACATCATCATAATCTATTCCTTCTTCTTGAGTGTACCCTTGTGCTACTAGTCTTGCTTTGTTTTTGATGACTATCCCTCTCTCATCCTTCTTGTTTCTGAACACCCATCTTGTACCTATTGCTCTCTTACCTTTAGGAAGATCCACCAGAGTCCATACATTCTGAATTTTAAACTGTAAAAGCTCTTCTTGCATAGCTTCAATCCAGGATGAGTCTTTTAGTGCTTCTGATGCCTTTTTAGGTTCTAGTTGAGACATGAAGCAGGCATGTTCAAAAGCAGCTAGGCTGAATTCTGGAGCTGCTTGTTCAGCAGCAGCAGTCTCATTGTGGACCATCTTCCTTGTTTGAACAGGAGTACTTGGATCACCCAGTATTTGATTTAGAGGGTGATACTTATGAACTCTTAGTGTGGGCTCTCTCTCTGTTTGGAAGGACGTTCCAAGGTTTGTGTCATCTCCATCAGAACCAGTGAATGGTTCATTTTCTGGAACAGCATGAGTTTCTATGCTAACAGCTTGAGAAGCTGTTGGGACTGCTAGCCTAGAAACTGGAGCTGTTTCCTTTTGTGTTTGAGCTGTGTTGTCAGGACTTGGGAATGGCACTTCAGTGTCTGGATTTGCATCATGTTGAGTGCTCAGGACCCCTGGAGGATCACATGACAGAAGTGGTAGAGTGGTAAAGTCATCCCAACTTGTTGAATCTGCAGCAGTCTGAAACTTTGTGCCAACAGCATGAGAAATTGTATTGGCAGCATGAGAATTTGTGTTAGCAGCTTCAACCCTGTATGCATCAGCTTCTGTAGTAAACTCAGCAAAGCTCAGAGAATTTGTTAGTGAATCTAAATCAAATAACCAATCAGGACCAGTGCCTTTGATGTTAGCAGTATTTTCATTAAATTCAACATTGGCACTTTTAGACACTCTGTTGTATACTCTATAGGCTTTGCTTTGATTTGAGTATCCTACAAAAAATCCTTCTTCAGCTTTACTCTCAAACTTCCCTAAGTGAGTCTTAGTGTGAAGAATAGTACATGGGCATCCAAAAGGCTTGAAGAAAGCTATTAGGGGACTTCTGTTGTGGAATAGCTCATAGGGAGTTTTCCCTTGTGATTGAACTACTTGAACCCTATTTAGAACATAACAGGCTGTATTAAGAGCTTCTGCCCAGAAAGTCATAGGCAGATTGGAATCAGCTAACATTGTTCTAGCAGCCTCAATTAATGTTCTATTCTTTCTTTCAGCTACACCATTTTGCTGTGGTGTTCTTGGTGCACTATATTGTCTAGCAATACCTTTGGACTCACAGAAACTGTTTAGAATTTGATTTTTAAATTCAGTTCCATTGTCTGATCTTATCACCTTAACTTTGGAATTGGATTGGTTTTCTATCTTAAGGATAAAAGACTTAACAAGCTCAGCAGTTTCATCTTTGGACCTAAGAAAGTAAACCCAAGTAATCTGGTGAAATCATCAACAATGACTAAACAGTATGCCCTTTTATTCAAACTCAAAACAGATGTTGGACCAAATAGATCCATATGTAACAACTGAAGAACAGATGAGATTGAATTTACTTCTTTGGCCTTATGAGAAGTTTTGTGTTGCTTACCTTTAAGACATGCTACACAATGATCATCACAAATGAACTCCTTTTGTGGTAATCCTCTTACCAGATTCTTTTTAACTAAATCATTCATGGACTTGAAGTTCATGTGACACATCCTTCTATGCCAAAGAGCAGACTCATTTGATGATGCTTTGGATATTAAACAGCTTAAAGTATTTGATTTAGTCAAAAGAGCTGTGTCTAGGCAGTAAACATTGTCCTTTCTTGGTGTTCTAAGTAAAACAAGATTTTCAGGAATTTTGAAATCCTTTGAAAGAACAATGCACTCAGAATCTGTGAACAGAACAATGTTTTGTTTGTCACAGATTTGAGAGACACTCAATAAATTGTACTTAAGCTGTTCAACATACAAAAC
Organism: Centrapalus pauciflorus; assembly: GCA_020465985.1. Taxonomy (NCBI): domain Eukaryota; kingdom Viridiplantae; phylum Streptophyta; class Magnoliopsida; order Asterales; family Asteraceae; genus Centrapalus; species Centrapalus pauciflorus. The sequence goes on along the minus strand of JAANYP010001604.1, from coordinate 137,901 downwards.
ATCATGGAATGTCATGTTGCCTGCATTTACAGTACCTTTACCTGTAACCTTACCTCCTTTTGAGTTGCCTCCAAATGCAACAAAACCTCCATCAAAGCCTTTGAAATTTCGACAAGCATTCAGAATTGCCTGTCATGTGCCTAGAGCATCCACTGTCCAGATGCCATCTTGTCCTATGAGGAGACCTGTGGTTGCCCTGCACAAATAACAGCTTAGTTAGTAGTGGAGTAAACCCAAACCAAATTGGTTTTGGGTTGGCCTTGTACATTGACATAACTAAAAACTGTTTTTGACTCTTGTATTTGGTGAGATCTACTGATGGAGTCTTTGGAGAGTATTTAGTGATGATATGAGGTATCCAGTTATTTTGATCATCTTTTCTTCTGACAGTCTCAGATGATTCACTAGCAGCTCCAGTTTGATGCTCAGCAGCTTGAGCTGTGTTTGTAGTGCTAACAGTTTCAGTTTTTGTACTAACAGCATCAGATTTTGACTTAGCAGTCTGATCTTTTGCATTAGCAGTTTGAGCAACAGATTTGTCCTTGACACACCATATTTGTTTAAAACTTGATTTAGGCTTTGCCAAAACTTGTTTTTGATGTGTGGACTGTTTTTTATTAACTTTTGAGAATCTGTGATCAACTGTTCTCTTTGGAGCTGCTGTGGAAGTTTTCACTTTTGAGTGCTTTGCCTGTTTAGGATTTGATTTTGTGTGATGCACAGTCTGTTTTGCAACAGCTGGTTTGTAAAAACAATCGTTAGCTAAGTGATTCTTCCTTCCACAGTGAAAGCATCTTTTGACAGTTTGAATTGGAACACCAGACTTTTCTGTCAATTTTGGGTTCTTGTTTCTCTGGTTTCCTCTTACCTGCTGTTGTTTAGGAAACTTTTGAATACCATGCTTTTGGCATGTGCAGATAGAAACAGTTTTATCTCTTTTAGTTCCTTTTGATGAGGATGCAGTGTTACAGTTAGAATGTACAGAAACTTGTGGAGTAGCATTGCATACACTCATCTTCTCTTTTCCTTTCTTACTGGGAACTTGGACTTCTATGGGTGCACTCTTTGTGTCACAGTCTTTATTTTGACTCTTATCTTCCTTTGGTTCAGGACTGCTATCAAGGATAGGATCTACAATAGTCATAGACTCATCTAATGGTTCATTGACAAGTCTATCAGCAATTTCACTCATTGGATGAATGTACTTGTTATTATATGGAGGTGGAGTAGCTCTGTATCCTATTCCTTCTTTGGGATTGACCTGAGATTTGACTCTATCTTTGAATTGAACTTCCATTAGGTGTTCTAGCTTTTGATTTGCTAACTTGAAGTTACCTAAATCTATGTTAACAGATTTCAGTTTCTCATTAGCCTCTAACACCTTCTGTTCAGTTTCTTCTACCTTTTTATTCAAAGATTCTATTTTCTTATTGAGTTCCTTTTTCTCCCATTCATGATAGTTTCTATCATACCCCATTTGAAGCTCATTATCCTTATAGTCATTGATCTGTTTTTCCAGATCTTCTATGGCTTGCATATATTCATATCTCCTTTCTTCCATCTTAGCTAGAGTTTTGCACATGCTCTCATTATGATCTCTGTACTTTTTAACCATATTTTTGCATGATTGAGAGCAGAGTTTAGAATTTACCTCAGATGGTAGTTCAGTTGAGGAGACATTTGAGGTTTCTGCCATCAGTGCTTGATTTTGGAATTCTTCCTCTGTCTGATCACTCCAGTCAAACACATTGTCTTCTTGAGAGACAAGTGCTGTTGATGAGGAAGCTTGGATGGGCTGTGAAGTCCTTGATGGTTGTTGACCTTGAGATCTACATTCTCTGGCAAAGTGACCAAGCTTATGGCATTTATAGCATTCCACTTTTGATTTATCAAAAGATGGTTTGCCTTCTGTTTTGGCTTGAAAGTTGGTCCTTCCAGTTCTTTTCAGGAATCTTTTGGCTCTCATGGTCAGCATTGCATGTTGCCACTTTAAATCCATCTCTTCAAGATCATCAGGATGGATTTGTTCCAAGTCTTCAACATTTAGAGCAAATAATCCATCATTGGCAACAAAAGCTTCATAATGAGTTTCAGCAGAATTGCCATCACCACCTGAAAAAGAATCACAGTTATTAGATTTTTCAGAGGACAAAAGAGCAGTGTTGTGATTATAAGAAAAGGATTTCTTTTTAGCATCAATTTCAGTCTCAAACACTCTTAGACTGTTGTATAGATCATCCAATTCTATCTCATCAAGTGTGTCTTTTGTTCTCCACTGTGCAGCATAGACTGTCCATTCTTCTCCAAGAGATCTGAGAAACTTTCTGTTGACTTCATCTTGATCCAGATTGACCTTTGCACTTTCCAGTTCACTTATCAGTTTGTTGAACCTGTCAAAGATTTGAGTGAGGTTTTCATTCTTGCCACCAGAAAAGTTTTCATACTGCTGTTTCAAGAGGTCCTTTTGATTTCTCTTGGTACTTGCATTACCAGCAAACCTCTTCTCTAAGGCATTCCAAAGAGAGTGAGCAGTATAAAATTTTTTAAACTGATGTTGATAAGCATTAGGAATGGCTATTTGTAATAATGTGAGTGCTTTCACTTCATTCATTCTAGCCTTCCTTTCAAGTTCAGTTTTTGGAGGAGTTTTGACTGGTTTTCCCTCAGCATCAAGTTCTGGATCAACTGCAGGAGGGAATTCAACAGCTTCCCATATAGCATAATCAATGAATTGAATATGCTGTTGAATCCTGAGTTTCCACATCTCAAACTCAGTGGGCTTGAGCATAGGCACTTTGAGTCCTTGCCCAGATCCACTGCTGCTATTTTCAAATTCCATTGTAAAAAGATTAAAAATTTGAAAGAAAGTTTTCGACTTTGAAAAACAAAGAACGACCTGTGGCTCTGATACCACTTGTCAGGATCTGAAACTTATGAAAATTATGAATAACCAAGATTAACTGATTTGAATTTATCAGAGTATAAATCAATAATCTTGCTTTGAATCAAAGTTTAATTAAGAAGTTTGCGGAATAACACTTAATTATTTTGACAAAAACTTTCAGAATCAATAATAGCATAAAACATAAGAAGTAATCAAGACTGTTTGTATTGCTGAATTCAATGATTACAATCACCTCTAATCTGTTTTGATTAGACGAAGAACACAAACTGTTCTTAGGGTTTTACAACCTTAGAGGCTTATGAAAACTCTATCAATAAAGCAATTACAGACTCAAAATATGCAGAAAACTCTTATCTCTATGCGTATTTCTTCTATACAATACTCTGTCTATTTATATTGCTTTATGGACGTGTTTCCTTGAAGGACTATGACTTCTCTGATAGTAGATATGCTGGAATCTTCTTGTAGATATCTTCCCTGAAAATCAGCACATTCTGTTTATGAAACTGTTGAGCAGCTTGAATGACTTGGCAGCATGAACTGAGCAGCTTGAGTTGTTTTGCTCTGGCAGCTTGAACTTTTACACTGGCAGCTCGAGTTTCTTCAACTAGCAGCATGAACTTTGTATTTACACAGAAAATCTACTAACAGTCTGAGAAGTCTAAACTAACAGCTTGAGTATACTTAAACTATTTCCCAACATAAGTGCTGAAGCCAAGAGTGAATGTGCAAGTGTGTTTTTCATGCATGCAAGCCTGTTTGTGTAATACAGTTTATTTGTGTCTAAGCTGTTCTACATAAGCTGTCCCTCTGAGTCTTGTAAACATAGTGAGTGCTTCTTAGTGAGTGTATTCATTGTAAGCTAGTTTGAGTCTGTATTAGACTAGTGAACATACTGTTGTATCTGTCATCTCAGCTTGAACCTTTCCGCATTCAAGCTTGTTTGTAATTAACAATTTGTTGATAATACATACAAACATTGAGAAAATAGTGTGTAGATTTTAGATTGCTGTATTCACCCCCCCTCTACAACTTAAAGCTATATACTTTGGGAACCTCTCGGGACTTACAACTGGTATCAGAGCAGGTTAGAGTGTGTGTCATTCTAGATCTCTCATTCTCCCAAGTTTCCATGGACAACAGTGCTGCAAATTCCTCATACTATGACAATGGCTCAATGGGTAAACCTCCAAAGTTCAATCATCAGAACTTTTCTGGTTGGAAGTGCAGAATGATGCTCTACCTAGAGAATCTGGATGTACAACTACCAGAAATTGTAATGGAGGGTCCCTATGTGCCAACCTCTGTTACAACAATAACTCCTGTTGTTGAAGGAGCTGCTCCTGAGATCAGAACATTTGAGAAAGCAAAAGCTCAATGGTCTGATGAAGACAAAAGATTGGTGGCTCTTGATGCAAAGGCCAGAAACAATCTGGTCATCTCTCTACCTGATGATGTGTTCAAACAGGTTGAGAAGATGAAGACTGCCAAGGAGATGTTGGATACTTTGTGTACCGTCTACGATGGACCCACAATCACACTGGATAACAGGATTAACAATCTTGTTAGACAATATGAACTCTTCTTTGCAAAACCAAAGGAGACTCTCACAGAAACCTACACCAGGTTTACTGCTCTTGTGAATGATCTCAAAGCTGTTGGGATCACTAAGGACAGCCTTACTCTGGTGAACAAGTTTTTGGACATCCTCCCTGAAGAATGGAATTACTTTTCAACAATTTTAAGAAATCCAGGTACAATCAGAAGTATGGATCTTGTCAACTTGTATGGATCTTTACTAAATGATGAACAGTCAAGGCAACAGAAGAGAAATGCCTTGGAGATGTCTAAAAGAGGTGCAGTGTCACACCCTGCTACCTTGGTTGGCAGCGAGACGTGACGAGTGCGGAAGCGTAACCATAATTATAACGAACGACCACTATATGGACGTTTTCGAAATAATACATCATTAAAATTTAAGAATGTAATAACGTTTTACAAAATGAAAGAAATGAAGTTCGCGTAATACAGAGATTCTAATACATAATTAATGCGTCCAAAAATAATGCAGTCAAATCTCCGTTAGTTTCGAAATATGCATGCGACTCCATGAAATGCGGAAGCTTGGAAAGTTGGTGTATCCGAAGGCACACTTGCCTTAATTACCTGAAAATACATGCTAAAATACGTCAACAAAATTGTTGGTGAGTTCATAGGTTTACGCGAAAAGACCAGTTGTATGGACATATCAGATGAGTTGAATCTATAAAATCATAAATTCCATGAGATGTATTACATAAACCATCATGTCACCGAAGCTTAATTAGAATGAGTTTTGCCCCGAGCAGTATTCCCATACGTAATACCGTGTGTTGAATATATATGCACCCGCAGTTAGCTAAACCACTAACCCGAGTGGGGGACATGACTCCCAATAGATCTATCCACAATATATTCGCGCTTGCAAACAAATGCAACTAACGATTTCATGATATAAGGGCGGAAATCACATATGTAATACATAATAGAATCGAGAAGTTTTTGTGTCCATATAAAAACGAAGCATGTATTTCATCCCAAAACATAATAATGGAAAAATGGGACTATGAAGACTCACCTTGTTGATTTTTGATGATATTTTTGGATCTGAGTTGAACACTTGATTGTATAGTTGAGACTCGTCCTAATATTTTTACGAGTTCGGGTCAATATTATCATAATACGAGTTTGAGTACTTCGTAATTATTTTCATGTACTTGTGATGTATGAATAATTTTTGTGGATTTTATATGTGAGTATCGATTTATGGATATTTATTTCTAAAAAAAATAATTTGTTGCATGCATGCATACTCACGTATATATGTATACATATATATATATATACATATATTCATAAATATATATGTATCTATGAGTATGTACATGTGCATGAAAATAGAGCATATATATAAAATTTTGGCATGATGATTTTACGAGTATTATGAAAACCGAGTTGTAAATTTTAGTAAATATATTTATTTTTTTTTTTTCATCTTTTTATAAATTTTTAAGGTGGAAAATAAAGTAAATAAGAAAAACTTACAAAAGTGGAAGAACACTTGAAATCGATATGGTTGGCCGATTTTTCTTTCTTTGAGAGAATATGTATGTTGGTGTGTTTTTGTGAAATGGGTTTTGTCTTCTATTTATAGAAGAAAAAGGGTTATAAAAAAAATAATGATAAACTAATTAATATTTAGTGAAATGATGAAAAGTAAAAAGGTAAATCGGTTGAGTGTTGGACAAAATAGTGTGGCCGATTTTAATGAGTGTATGTTGCATGGAGTTTATTAATATAATAATACAAAAGTACAAGCTAGTTGTCCTTTAAAGGACAACTTACTTTTTAGAGTGATAAGTAGTATGGCTTTTCAATTTTTATATTAATAAAAGTACAAAAAGGCGTGCAAAAGAGGTGGCAGCATTTATTATTACTGCATATATATACGTACTTAGAAAATTTTTCTGGAATGTTAAACTCGATTCAAGTGTGAATCGAGTTTGTTGCAGTGTCAATCGAGTTTTATAACATTATGCCCGAGTTTTATCACACTTTGATCGAGTTTTATGCCTTTGTCATTCGAGTTTTATATAGCTATAGTCGAGTTTCATACAACATTGCCCGAGTTTCTTGCTTCTTTAATCGAGTTTCTTTGTTTAACTGTTCGAGTTTTATGTGGTTTTATTCGAGTTTTATGTTTCTTTGTTCGAGTTTCATCCCTTAGAAATCGAGATTTGTATCTTCATTGTTCGAGTTTTATACTGCATTATCCGAGAAAATTATCTCTTTATTCGAGTTTCATCAAAGTGTTATTCGAGTTTAGATCTTTACTAATCGAGTTTCATTATATCATTATTCGAGTTTATTACTTCTTTCATCGAGATTCATACAACACCATTCGAGTTTATTGATTATATGATTCGAGATTCATATAATTTCATTCGGGTTTATTACTTCATTATTCGAGTTTTATATTAGTTTAATTTTTGAGTTTCATACCTTATTTTTAGGCCAGTTGTTACAGTCTCCCCCTGTTGAAGGAATTTCGTCCCGAAATTAGCTCGTGTTCTCCTCTGCTTGGACTTTTGAGAACAGCTGGGGGTACTTCTCTCGGAATTGATCTTCGCGTTCCCAAGTAAACTCAGGACCTCGTTTAGAGTTCCATCGGACCTTTATTATTGGAATTCGACTGTGCTTGAGTTTCTTGACTTCTCGGTCCATTATTTCCACCGGTTGCTCAATGAAATTCAGCTTATCGTCTATCTCCAGCTCGTCCATGGGTATCACGAGTGATTCATCAGCCAGACATTTCTTAAGATTGGATACGTGGAAGGTATTATGAACGTTACTAAGCTCTGGGGGTAGATCGAGTCGGTAAGCTACCGGGCCAATTCTTCTGGTGATTTTGAATGGTCCGATATAACGAGGTTGAGTTTTCCTCGTTTTCCAAAACGGATTACGCCTTTCCAAGGCGAGACTTTCAGCATCACTTGATCTCCCTCTTGGAATTCCAAATCCTTCCGTCGGATGTCTGCATAACTCTTCTGTCGATCCCGCGCAATCTTCAATCGGTTCCGAATCTGGGCTATCTTCTCTGTAGTTTCCTGGATGATCTCAGGTCCAGTAATCTGACTATCCCCTACTTCAGCCCAACAAAGAGGTGATCGACACTTTCGTCCATAGAGTGCCTCGAATGGGGCGGTCTTAATGCTCGAGTGATAACTGTTGTTATAAGAAAACTCAACTAATGGCAGGTGTCTGTCCCAACTTTTTCCAAAGTCGATGACACATGCCCTTAGCATATCTTCCAATGTTTGAATCGTTCTTTCACTCTGACCGTCCGTTTGCGGGTGATAGGCTGTACTCATATCCAGACGCGTTCCTAGTGCTTCTTGCAATGATTGCCAGAACCTTGACGTAAATCGGCTGTCTCTGTCTGATATAATGGATACTGGCACCCCATGCCTTGAGACGACCTCCTTAAGATAGGTTCGTGTTAACTTATCCATCTTGTCAGTCTCCTTGATTGGCAGGAAGTGTGCGGTCTTGGTCAGCCGATCCACGATCACCCAGATGGTGTCATAACCTCCAGAAGTCTTTGGCAACTTGGTGATAAAATCATGGTGATATTTTCCCACTTCCATTGGGGTATCTCTGGCTGGACTAGCAATCCTGACGGCCTTTGATGCTCAGCCTTAACTTTTAAACATGTTAAGCACTTGCTGACATAAGTAGCAATGTCAGCCTTCATGTTTGGCCACCAGTATGATCCCTTCAAGTCGTGATACATCTTGTCCGACCCTGGATGAATAGCATATCTTGTTTTGTGCCCTTCATCCATGACCAGTTTCCTTACACCTCCAAACTTCGGTAACCAAATTCTGCCCATGAAGTATCGGCATCCATCTGACTTAATTTCAAACTGCTTATCCATGCCTCTCAATGCTTCATTCAGCAGATTATCCTCCTTGACTGCCTCTTCTTGTGCCTCTCGGACTTGAGAGTTTAGGTTTGACTATATAGTCATTACCAAAGCTCGGACTCTCAATGGCTTAACCCGTTCCTTTCGGCTTAGGGCGTCAGCTACGACATTTGCTTTTCCTGGATGGTAGCGAATCTCGCAGTCATAGTCGCTAAGAAGTTCCACCCAACGTCGTTGCCTCATATTTAACTCTTTCTGATTCAGAATATGCTGGAGGCTTTTATGGTCCGTGAACACCGTGCACTTGGTTCCATACAAATAGTGCCTCCATATTTTGAGAGCAAACACCACTGCTCCCAGTTCCAGGTCATGAGTCGTATAGTTTACCTCGTGAATCTTGAGCTGTCGCGATGCATAAGCGATGACCTTGTCCCTTTGCATGAGCACACAACCTAATCCGTTGTGCGAGGCATCACAGTAGACTACAAAATTTTCTGTCCCTTCGGGTAGGGACAGAATTGGTGCACTACACAACCTCTGCTTAAGCAGCTGAAACGCCTTTTCCTGCTCTTCACCCCAGACGTATTTCACATCCCTACGGGTCAACTCCGTTAAGGAACCCGCTATCTTCGAGAAGTTCTCAATGAATCGCCTATAATAACCGGCAAGTCCTAGAAATTGGCGGACTTCTGTGGGGGTTCTAGGGATTGCCTAGTTCTTTATGGCCTCGATCTTTGATGGGTCGACCTGAATTCCCTGACTGTTGATCACATGCCCAAGGAATTTTACTTCTCGCAACCAAAATTCACATTTTGAAAATTTGGCGTATAGCTGCTCTTTCTCTAACAACTCCAAGATCAACTTGAGATGTTGTTCATGCTCTTTTTTACTTCTGGAATAGATTAGGATATCGTCTATGAACACTATTACAAATTTATCCAGATATGGTTTACACACCCGATTCATGAGGTCCATAAATACGGCTGGTGCGTTGGTTAAACCGAATGGCATCACCTGGAATTCGTAATGTCCATAACGAGTTCTGAATGCCGTCTTGGGGATATCTTCTTCCCGAACATTTACTTGATGATAACTGGAGCGCAGGTCAATCTTTGAGTAGAAGCTAGATCCCTGTAGCTGGTCGAACAGGTCATCAATCCTAGGGAGAGGGTAGCGGTTCTTTACCGTTAACTTGTTTAGCTCTCGGTAGTCTATGCACATTCGGAAGGATCCGTCTTTCTTTTTAACGAACAAAACCGGAGCTCCCCAAGGTGAGGAACTTGGTCGAATGAATCCTTTATCCATCAATTCTTGCAATTGACTGGATAGTTCTTGCATCTCAGAAGGTGCGAGCCTATATGGGGCTCTTGCGACCGGTGCAGCTCCTGGCACTAAGTCGATTTGAAATTCTACTTGCCTAGCTGGAGGAAGCCCAGGCAAGTCTTCCGGGAATACCTTCGGGTAGTCACGTACTACTGGAATATCTTCAAGTCGTTTTTCCTTCGACTCTTTTTCTACGATCTGGACCAGCACTGCATGACAACCCTTCCTAAGACATTTTAATGTTCTTAGGACGGATATGACATTCAATTGTCGGTTCTTCTTTTCCCCTTGGATCGTGAGGACTTTCTTCTTACTGAGTGGTATTCGCACCACTTTCTTACCACACAAAATCTCAGCCTGGTTATGTGACAACCAGTCCATACCAATCACCACATCAAAACTTCCGAGTTCTATAGGCATTAAGTCTATCTTAAAGGAGTGATCTGCTAGCTTTAGTGTGCATTCCTTAATGATACTACTTGCCTTTATTATTTTGCCATCCGCCAGTTCTATTGTATATGAGTTGTCTAAGGGAAGAGTAGAAACATTCAACTGCTGGCTAAACTTATCAGATATAAAGCTCCTATCAGCCCCAGTATCAAAGAGTACGTAAGCGTAAATATCGTTTAGGAGAAACGTACCTGATACCACGTGGGGGTCCTGACGAGCGTCTCCTGCTCCCAACACAAATGCTCTCCCATGAGCTCCTCCTTCGTTCCTCAATTTCGGACATTCACTCTTGATGTGTCCAGTTGCGCCACATTCGAAACAGCCCCTCGGGTTGCTACCACTGGCACCCGGGGCTCCGGATCTACAATCTTTGGCCATATGGCCCAAACGTTTGCATTTTCCGCATTGGGTTGGACAGGGGCTAGGGTTGTGGTGGAAGGTGCATTTGGTGCAAAAAGGCTTGGTACCGGTATAGCCCCTCCTTGGCTCAACTCCTGCTACATAAGCTTTAATGGTCTCGGGCTTCTTGGACTGTGAACCCGCATTCTTCCCGGTCTTTTCTTCCCACTTTCTCTTGTGTTCCCCGGCTTTGGCTTCGTTCCTCCGGGATACTTGGTCCATAAGATTGTTGGCCATTCTGATGGCGTCCTGTATGGTGGATGGGTTGGAGGCTGTAACGTTTCCTTGTATTTGAGGAGCGAGTCCCCAAATATAGCGTTCAATCTTCTTGTATTCCGGAGTTACCATTTGCGGACATAGGATACTTAGTTCATGGAATCGGTTGGTATATCATGCAATGTCCGTTCCTTTCATTATAGATTCCAGAACTCCGATTCCATTTTCTGGAGTTCGTTTCTCGGACAGTACTCATCCGTCATCATCTGTTTCAACGTGGACCACGTGAGCTGGTAGGCTTCGTCAATACCTACAGACTGGACGTAGGAATTCCACCATGTGAGAGCGCTATCTTGCAAGGTGTGAGTAGCAAATTTCACATTGTCTCCTTCAGCGCACCCGCTGACACGATATACGGATTCTAACTTTTCAAACCAACGGATCAAACCGACTGCTCCTTCGGTTCCATTGAAATACCGGGGTTTGCAACTTAAAAACCCTTTAATCCCACAACCTTTCGTGTGAGTTTCAGTTCCTCCCGTGGTGCGACTGGCACCACCATCCCCATTGGCTGTGCTATTCCGGTTTGCCTCGTAGGTAGCTATGGCAGCAGCCACCCTTTGTGCAACAAGCTCTTCAATGTCAGCGGCATTCATTGCTCTTTTTGGCGGCATTATCTTGAAGTTTAAAGAGAATCATAGTGTAAGAAGTTGAATCTTAAAGATGCAGCATAATACTATAATCATCAAGCACAATCTCATAAATATCTTGGGAATTTTCATTAATCATTCGAAATTTTTTTTTTCTTACATTGGGGGCGGGTTATTACCCGAAAATTTTATCCTACGCTATTACACGATATTTTTCCTACCAATACAAAGGAAATGGAAAAGTACTAGGTGTGGGAGTGATCAGGGGTCTCTCCCTTTTCCATTGAGTGGAGGCGCTGCGTCAGCTCTTCGATCCGGGCTTGGCTCTCGGCTAGTTGCTGCCGGAGCTCATTCAGTCCGTCCTGCTGTATAGCAAGGGCGTGCTGATTGGCCCAATATATGTTAGAGTTTTGCAACTCCTCCCGCTCTAAACGAGCGGTCATCTCCCCGATATCCAGGTTAAGTGACCGAATCTGGTGGTCATGCCTGGTAGACCTTGCGATCAAAAGTGGTATGGTCTGATCGGCAGGCTCCTGGGTGAGCGATGAGACAGGTGCGGAGGATGGTCCTCCTATCTCGAAGTTCGGAGAAACTCCCTCCATCTGCCTCCATTCGCGGAGGGTCTCCGGTATCCAGGTCCATCGCCGGGCGTCTACCCGTCGGTGTGGTGTCGGGGGATTGGGCTGGGGAGTCGGAACAGGAATAGTCTCCCTTCTTGGTATGTTTACCCGTTTCCGGGGTGTGTACAACATCTTTGGGCCGTTAGGGTAAGGCCTATACGGCTTATATGATGGTTCGGCCGGGTGGTACGGGACGCGAGCAGGGGCCGTCGGTGGTGAAGGATCCTCTTCCTCCATCGGCTCTTCTTCGGATTCCTCCATCGGATCTTCCGACGGGTCCTCCTCCTCCGAGGTTTCTTCATCTGGAAAGACTTCCGTGGCCGTGGGACTTGCGGGAGTGTATTCCTCCTCTGAGTCAGATAGAATGATAATTTCTGGATGATTCATGGTTTCTGCTAACAAGGTTCATTTGTAATCTTTTAGTTAGTTACAAAAACATTCTTAAAATCAGAAATTTTTTTATGTGCAGTTATAGTCTAGGGTACTAATGCAACCTAGTTCACTATAACTATGGCTCTGATACCAATCTGTCACACCCTGCTACCTTGGTTGGCAGCGAGACGTGACGAGTGCGGAAGCGTAACCATAATTATAACGAACGACCACTATATGGACGTTTTCGAAATAATACATCATTAAAATTTAAGAATGTAATAACGTTTTACAAAATGAAAGAAATGAAGTTCGCGTAATACAGAGATTCTAATACATAATTAATGCGTCCAAAAATAATGCAGTCAAATCTCCGTTAGTTTCGAAATATGCATGCGACTCCATGAAATGCGGAAGCTTGGAAAGTTGGTGTATCCGAAGGCACACTTGCCTTAATTACCTGAAAATACATGCTAAAATACGTCAACAAAATTGTTGGTGAGTTCATAGGTTTACGCGAAAAGACCAGTTGTATGGACATTATCAGATGCGTTGAATTTATAAAATCATAAATTCCATGAGATGTATTACATAAACCATCATGTCACCGAAGCTTAATTAGAATGAGTTTTGCCCCGAGCAGTATTCCCATACGTAATACCGTGTGTTGAATATATATGCACCCGCAGTTAGCTAAACCACTAACCCGAGTGGGGGACATGACTCCCAATAGATCTATCCACAATATATTCGCGCTTGCAAACAAATGCAACTAACGATTTCATGATATAAGGGCGGAAATCACATATGTAATACATAATAGAATCGAGAAGTTTTTGTGTCCATATAAAAACGAAGCATGTATTTCATCCCAAAACATAATAATGGAAAAATGGGACTATGAAGACTCACCTTGTTGATTTTTGATGATATTTTTGGATCTGAGTTGAACACTTGATTGTATAGTTGAGACTCGTCCTAATATTTTTACGAGTTCGGGTCAATATTATCATAATACGAGTTTGAGTACTTCGTAATTATTTTCATGTACTTGTGATGTATGAATAATTTTTGCGGATTTTATATGTGAGTATCGATTTATGGATATTTATTTCCAAAAAAAATAATTTGTTGCATGCATGCATACTCACGTATATATGTATACATATATATATATATATATACATATATTCATAAATATATATGTATCTATGAGTATGTACATGTGCATGAAAATAGAGCATATATATAAAATTTTGGCATGATGATTTTACGAGTATTATGAAAACCGAGTTGTAAATTTTAGTAAATATATTTATTTTTTTTTTTCATCTTTTTATAAATTTTTAAGGTGGAAAATAAAGTAAATAAGAAAAACTTACAAAAGTGGAAGAACACTTGAAATCGATATGGTTGGCCGATTTTTCTTTCTTTGAGAGAATATGTATGTTGGTGTGTTTTTGTGAAATGGGTTTTGTCTTCTATTTATAGAAGAAAAAGGGTTATAAAAAAAATAATGATAAACTAATTAATATTTAGTGAAATGATGAAAAGTAAAAAGGTAAATCGGTTGAGTGTTGGACAAAATAGTGTGGCCGATTTTAATGAGTGTATGTTGCATGGAGTTTATTAATATAATAATACAAAAGTACAAGCTAGTTGTCCTTTAAAGGACAACTTACTTTTTAGAGTGATAAGTAGTATGGCTTTTCAATTTTTATATTAATAAAAGTACAAAAAGGCGTGCAAAAGAGGTGGCAGCATTTATTATTACTGCATATATATACGTACTTAGAAAATTTTTCTGGAATGTTAAACTCGATTCAAGTGTGAATCGAGTTTGTTGCAGTGTCAATCGAGTTTTATAACATTATGCCCGAGTTTTATCACACTTTGATCGAGTTTTATGCCTTTGTCATTCGAGTTTTATATAGCTATAGTCGAGTTTCATACAACATTGCCCGAGTTTCTTGCTTCTTTAATCGAGTTTCTTTGTTTAACTGTTCGAGTTTTATGTGGTTTTATTCGAGTTTTATGTTTCTTTGTTCGAGTTTCATCCCTTAGAAATCGAGATTTGTATCTTCATTGTTCGAGTTTTATACTGCATTATCCGAGAAAATTATCTCTTTATTCGAGTTTCATCAAAGTGTTATTCGAGTTTAGATCTTTACTAATCGGGTTTCATTATATCATTATTCGAGTTTATTACTTCTTACATCGAGATTCATACAACACCATTCGAGTTTATTGATTATATGATTCGAGATTCATATAATTTCATTCGGGTTTATTACTTCATTATTCGAGTTTTATATTAGTTTAATTTTTGAGTTTCATACCTTATTTTTAGGCCAGTTGTTACATGCAGCCTTTGTGGCTAATGTGAGACAGCCTGTGAGTCAGGTGAGTGATGTGTTCATTCAACCTGATCAACAGGATGATGATAAGGAGGAGATGTCAGATGAGGAAGACAATGCAAATCTTGTTGAACAGGATGATGAGCAAATGATAGCTATGCTTGTCAAAAGGTTCAACAAGAAAAGGTTTGGAAGAAACATGCTGCAAGGAAGTTCAGGTGCTGGCAAAAAGAAGGCATTTGATAAATCCAAGGCTGAGTGCTTCAAATGTGGCAAAACTAGCCATATAGCTGCTGACTGTATGTCAAAAGTTGTTGGTCAGTCATCCAAACCATACAAGACAAACAAGGATGATGGTTACAGGGTTAAGTACCTTATGGCTATGGCTAAGCTGAGGAAGTTGGAAAACTCAGTGGGTTCCAACCGCCAAAAGGGACTCATGGCAGAGACTTGTGACTGGGAGGAATTTGATTCATCATCTGATGAAGAAGACAATCAATGTCTGATGGCCAACACCGATGTCCCATCAACAAGCAGTTTCAAACAGGATCTGGCTGAAGCTGAAGCTTTCAGCAGCTTGGAGAACTGGAATCCTACAATGATGTATAAGGTACAAAATTTTATGGCTTACAGTTCTGAAGAAAAAGTTAAAATGTTTGAATATATGCTATGTGAATTTATATTTCATGCAATTCAATCACATACAAACAATCAATATGAACAATTATCAATCCAACACATTATATTGAATGATTAAAGAGAGAAATATTACATTGATGTTCTTGAGGACTTGCACAACACTTTTTCTCTCTATCAATCAGATCCGTATGTGTGTATGTGTATTTGTGTAATCTGAGATTCATTTTTCAACAGTGCACATATCATTCCTATTTATACTTAATACACAAGTATTAAGTATTTACACAAACAACCCCTAAACTATTTAGTATTTACAAACATATACAATATAATTGTTTCATCTCTATTATTTATTCCCAACATTCTCCCCCTTAGAGATGAACACAATTCTTAAAAGTAAAATTCATTTCAACTCTACAAATATTGTCCATAACAATCTCCCCCTTAGAGATGAAATCAATTTTCTGATGAAAGTTCATTTCAAGGACTTTTTCGTGAATCTTCTTCTTTTCTTTGATCTCTGAATCTTCTTCTTTTCTTTATTTGTCTCTCTCTGATCTTCACATCTCTTTTCTTGTATTTTCTTGTAAGTACACTCCCCCTTGAATTTTGAATATCTTTTGAATGTCTCCCTTGATCAAAGTTGTTGCAATTGACTTCAGTTGTCTTCAATCTACTCAACCGTTGTCTCTGAACTCTAGCTTTTCTCCCCCTCATGATGATCATAAGAATTATGAACATCATGCAAAGTCTTCAGAGACATAAGTGCAATGATTTTACAGTTGAGGAAATACGACAACAATTACAACTCAGAAATTATTACAAATTGATTTTCTCCCCCTTAAACTGATATCTCTCTCCCTATACAAAGAAGATTTATCTCACCCCCTCAAAAAGTTCACTCCCCCTCGAATTGATACTATAACTTTTTAGAACAAAAACAAAGCTTTTCAACTTTGGGGAAAATGAAACATATTCATTTTGTGAGATAACGAGTCCAGGTCCACATAATATTCCTGTTTGCACAATAGACAAAATCTATGTGACCTACGTTCAGTGCTGGCGTGATGTTAACACTGGTAGGATTTCCAAATAGTCATCGTGAAATCCTTTATCTTGAAAGAATCACTCTTATTTGTTCCGGCTTAGTCACTTTGGACTAGCAGTTTATAGTCACGCAGACTGATAGACTCGATGTGTCCTAAAAGTGTATATAATCAGCTCTAGACACAATGTGCATCAAATGAAGTGGGAGACCGGAGCAAATGTCTTCCTTGTTTCAATATCAATAATATCCGAATGACATATCGATAGAAATGTGTTATATCTCCGTGATTATTGAAACAGAAATCTTTTGAGAGATAACTGAGTAGTTGGTGGGGTTAAGTGCATGCGTCACTGGGTCCATGACGTCTTTTTCAAAATCAAGTCGCCTATATGTGGATTACCCAGCCGACACAGTTTAGGTAGGATTTTCTTTTCTTTTAATCCTTTCTCAACTCTTAGCACTCATCATTTTTCAACTAAGCTCCCTCCGGCTCACTTTTAAGAAATGAATTCAGTCAGCTTTATAGCAAAAGCATGATCTGATGCACCACCATCTCCTTTTAATATCAATATCCCTCTCATTTACATTTTATCTCTGCTCGACCCTGTCAGTATCTCGTGATAACTGACACTTTTCAACTAATAAACCTAAAGAACCCTCACCCGCACAATCTATAGATGGTTTGCTTCTTGGGTAGGTCTTCCGGTTCTGGTTAGACCATAGAAGCGATATTTATGCCTATCACTCAGATTGGTGCATAATCAGAGTCAGCCAAAAAAGATTTTCAGCTTTGAAAGGTCATGAGATATGATGAAATCCAACTTATATGATATTGGAGATGATATTCAGATAATTTTGAGAGATATCAGAATGAAATGGAAAATCTGATATATGATATGAAAAGAATCAGATTTTCTTGAAAGAATTAGCACATGGGAGATAATGAAGAGAGTACGGATGAATCCAGTATAAATTGGAAGCATTGTAAGAAAGAGAATCTCAGAAGAAATGAGATAATGAACATCAAAGGAGATTAGATCAATTAATCTCAATGAGAGATTCAGAGAATCAGAAAAAAATTTCTTTTCAGCTCAAAAATTATTATTATTTTTTTTATGTGTGTATCAAATATTTTCATGAAAAATCACACACAGTTTTGAAAAATGTCATCGTCAAAGTGTGTCTGAAACTCCCCCTTGAAATAAGCACACAAAGTTAGTCAACTCAGAGAAATTAAATCAGGAGCAAAAAATTATAAAAATAAAAACTCCCTCTTTGTCAATTTCAGCTTCAGAGTTGAATTCAGGGCAGGAATTCCAGTAAGATATGTCTCTCACACTCGGGTTCTAATCTAAAATGATTAAAAGCCATATGTCGCCGAAGCTCGGGTTTCAGTCTGATGTAACTGAAAGCCATTAGCTTGGGTTCTGTACTGAAAAGTACAAAATCCAATTTCAGTGAAAATCGGGTTCTACTCTGTTGTGAGTAGAAGCCACTTTAGATGAAGTCCGGGTTCTAGTATGATATGACTAAAAACCATCTTGATATGAAGCACGGGTCTTGATCTAAAGTAATCAAGAGCCTCTTGAAATGAAGAACGGGTTCTTATCTGAAATGATAAGAAACCTATACCCTGCAAAATTTAAGATGTCTTTGGTATCCAAAGAGATTTGGATCCAGACTCGTTAGCGTTCTTGGGTACCCATTTCAAAACAGGTTTTGGTACCCATTTGTACTTGGGTTTAGGTACCCATTGCAAGTTATAACTATCAGCTTCTCTTTCAAAAGCAGAAAACAAATTTCTTTGAGTATTTGAAAATTGAATATCTGAATTTCTAAAGAAACTTGAGTTTGAATGTTCAGACTTTTTCAAACTCTTCTTTATGAACAACTGTCCGGTTCTAGCCTGTTTCTGGTAATATTTGGTGTTTTTCTGAGAAATTCTTTTCTTTGAAGAATGACCAGTATTTCCAGAAACTTTAGGAAAATTTGACTTTGAAGATTCACCGGTGTAAATCTTTACCGGAAGTTGTTCAACAATTTTATCTTTGCCTCTGTGTATCTTTAACAGATACTTAAGTTTAAGATCTGAAGCAGAATCAAATTTAGAAAATTCAGTTGAATTCTTTTCACTTTCTGTAGATAAATCAGAATGAACAACTTTGGATTTTAAACAAACTGAAGGATCTTTAACCTTTGATTCTTTTGAAGAAGGAGAATCACTAAGTTATTTGGTAAGATGAAGTATCTGATCTTCTAAACCTTTGATAATGACCAAATAAGAATTTCTGTCATTATCAAATGATTGGAAATCAGTTTTAAAAGATTGTTCTCTAATTAAAAACATCTTTCTTTTATCTTCAAACAACTTATATTCTGTTTTAAAATTTTGTTCTTTCAGTAATAACACATGTCTTTCCTTCTCAAGAGAATCTTTAGTTAAAGATAACTCTTTTTCAAGAGCAAAAAATTCTTCCGATTTGTTTAAAACACAATTTTGATCAGTATGATTTGTCTTGGAAAGTAATTCTTCAAGATCTTTAACTTTCTTGTAAAGATCAGATCTTTCAGGCAAAAGATATTTGAGTTGAGTTGCAGTCTGAAAATTTTCTTGTTTCAGCTCATCAAGTTCTTTAAATAATTCAGATATTTTCAATTGATGAGCACAACTCTCAGAGTTTTGTTTTTCTTTTAAGCTCTGAATTTCTTCATTCAGTATTTGTACGTCACGTAACGCCAAATGTTTATCAGTATTTAACTGAATGAGAATGTCGTAATTGTTCTTACGAATCTTTTCAGATTCAGTAAGTTTTGCAATTAGCTTAGACTTTGAAAATTTTTCATATTCCATTATGAATTGCAGAAAAATTGAATCTTCCAAGATCTTTTATTGAGAAACTGAGTGAATTCTGATAACACTTTGAAAAGCTATTTCAGTTAATGATAACTAGTGAAAAATCAGCTCTGAAATGACTTTTTTACGTTGAAATTTCAGCTTTTCTACATAAAAATGCCCGTATGGTAGGCCTTTTAACGATGTTCCAGTCAAAAGTTATGGTCAATTTAAGCAGCAAAGGTCAAATAGTCAAGAGTATGATGAAACTCGAATGAATAAGGACTCAACTCGAATATGTAATGATCAAACTCGAATGATGAAGTATCAAACTCGAATAAAGAATCACCAAACTCGAATGAAGAAGTATAAAACTCGAATAATTGAGTGTGAAACTCGAATGAGAAAGGATTCAACTCAAATAACCCTTGAACTTTCTCGAATGAAATAGAAATCAATTCGAATTACAAAGAAGTTAAACTCGATCAAAGCTTCATGAAACTCGGTCAATGAAGTATGAAACTCGATAACAATGGATGAAACTCGGTCAAAGCATTGATAAAACTCGGTCAAAGCTTCATAAAACTCGAATAAAGCTATCATAAAACTCGAATAAAGCTTTAATAAAACTCGAATAAAGTTTTCATAAAACTCGAATAAAGCTTTCATAAAACTCGAATGCCTTCTTTATAAAACTCGAATGACACTATGAATTTAGTTATGCCCGAGTTTTATCATTTTTCAACAAAAACAAGATCAGATTCAAATTTTTCAACACAAATCCATGAATTGACCTCAAATTGATTTCGAAGGTTCGTTTTAATAGCAGAAACAACTTTTGTGAAATCACTTTGGCTAATTCTTGATTAAAAACCAAAAATCGACCAAAAACCTCAAGAACACACACTTTTTCAAAAAATCTGAAATTTCTCAATTAAATTCTGTGTGTTTTGAGATAACATTTGATGTTTATATCATCAGATTCGCCTTTAAATTTCACACCTTCGATCCAAAATTCAGATCATTTCATCCACAGAATCAAAATCCTCAATTGATTTTTGGATTTTCAAAAAAAATGAATATAACAGTGTTCAAAAAAAATGATTTCAGATTCAAAATTCACTCAAATTCAGCCATATTAGGCTCTGATACCAATTGTGAATTTATATTTCATGCAATTCATTCACATACAAACAATCAATATGAACAATTATCAATCCAACACATTATATTGAATGATTAAAGAGAGAAATATTACATTGATGTTCTTGAGGACTTGCACAACACTTTTTCTCTCTATCAATCAGATCCGTATGTGTGTATGTGTATTTGTGTAATCTGAGATTCATTTTTCAACAGTGCACATATCATTCCTATTTATACTTAATACACAAGTATTAAGTATTTACACAAACAACCCCTAAACTATTTAGTATTTACAAACATATACAATATAATTGTTTCATCTCTATTATTTATTCCCAACATGCTACTTGATTTGAAAGCTGCTGTTGAGAAGCATGATGCTTTATTATCTGAAATCTCTAAGCTTAAAACTGAACTTAAAACAAAATCCAGCAAACTGAACAGTTTTCATAAGTTGGAAACTGAGCTTGATAATTAAAACACATCAACTCTATTTTACTGGAAGAAAAGAGAGAAACAGATATAAAGCATGCTAAGCTTCAAAAGATAGTTGACTCTTGGTGCCAATCTGCACAAAAAGTCAGCCATTGTATAATTCAATAGATCCCTGCACAAATTCAAGCCTATCTTGGAGGGGATCTTGACACAGCAGCTTCCATTGTTGAGATTAATAATCTGAAAGAAGATTTATCCACTCTTGGTGAGCTTCCAAACACTTTTATTCAAAAAGTGAATGGTAAACTAATCTCAACAAACAGGTTTGTCAGGCCTCAAAATACTGACAGCTTGTGTGAACCTAGCTCAAAAGCTGGTGTTGGAATATGTTCTCCATCAAACCAGCCTGCTAAGTACTCTGCTACTTCACACAAGCAAAAGAAAGGAAAACATGTCCAAACTGCAGCGGTGGATACTAAACCTGTTGACAAAACAGGTTCTGGGTCCAAAGCTGATGGTAAAAGACATGATAATCCTTTTGATGCTAAACATTTTGAAAATAAGTTTTCAAAAGTTAAGCAGCCTGCTTTCAACAAGGGCAAGTCTCATGTTGAAGGCAAACCTGCTGTGGTTTCTAATAAGTTTTCTAATCATAGCAATAAACTGGTGA
This sequence comes from Centrapalus pauciflorus, assembly GCA_020465985.1. Lineage (NCBI taxonomy): Eukaryota > Viridiplantae > Streptophyta > Magnoliopsida > Asterales > Asteraceae > Centrapalus > Centrapalus pauciflorus. Next base: position 116,374 of record JAANYP010001604.1, on the reverse strand, counting down.
TTAATGAAAATAAGTCTTTCAAAGCCAGAAAAAGTGATTATGCTGATAGGCAGCATAAATCACATCTCAGTAGGGGCAAAGGCAAAGTCATTGCTCAGCCTGAGAAACTTGGGAATAAGTTTCCCAAACCTGTGGAAGTTCAAAAGCCAATTAAGCTTCCTGTCTTTGACATTTGTCCTCCTAAAAAGAGGAAAGAAGAGACAGACAAAGCTGTGGCTATTGAATCCTCCACTCAAGCTGTTGATTCATCAAATAGCAATAAGTTTGCTAAACCTGCAAATAGAATCAACAAAAATAATTCAGAATGTGTTTCTGGAAGTTCTTCTTCCAAGAATTCTAAAAAGAGAAAATGTTATAAATGTGGGAAGAAGACACATCTGGCCAAAGACTGTCCTGAATCTGAGGACATGAGGCCTGTTGACTCTGATGGTTCTCTCACGGCTGTTACAAGCAGTGTTGGAAACATCTCAGTCAATGAAAGTGGTATCCAAGCTGATACCATTCAAATTGGGAATATTACTGTGGATATTATAAGTCCATCAACAAATGTTGATGTAGTAGGAGAACTCATCTCTGTGATGAGTTCCCCTAAAAATGACTAATATTTCTCTTATCACTCTGCAGGAAAAACAACCTTCCCAGGCTTGGTACTTGGACAGTGGCTGCTCAGGGCACATGACGGGTTGTAAAGAATTGCTGAGTGATCTCAGGTCTGAAAAAGGGCCAAAAGTCACATTTGGTGACAATGTACAGGGATCCACTGAGGGATATGGAACTCTTAAAGCTGGTGCTGCAGTGTTCAAAAGAGTAGCCTATGTGGTTGGGCTAAAACATAACATTGTGAGCATAAGCCAACTGTGTGATGCTGGCTACAAGGTTAACTTTGATGAGCACCTGGGTTACATATTGGATCCCCAAGGCAAAGTTGTGATGTGTGCTCAACGAAAGAAAGGTGTGTATGTTGTGGACATGCAATCTGCTGATCCCACAACTGAGACCTGTTTTCTCACAAGAACAAATGCAGACTTAAACTGGTTATGGCACAAAAGGCTGTCACATCTGAACTTTAAGAACATCAACAAACTCTGTAAGAAAGAGTTGGTGACAGGTTTGCTTTCTATGACCTTTGTTAAAGATAAACTCTGCACAGCTTGTGAGAAAGGCAAGCAGAGGAAATCATCATTTAAATCCAAACACAGCTTCTCTATTGATACTCCTCTCTTCTTAATCCATATGGACTTGTTTGGACCTGTAAATGTCCCAAGTCTAGGAGGAAGAAGATACACTCTAGTAATGGTTGATGAGTTCTCCAGGTACACATGGGTGATCTTTCTGAAGAGCAAAGGAGAGGCTGCTAGAGAAATTATTGGATTTGTGAAAAAGATGGAGATGCTGAACTCTGCCCAAGTGAAGCAGCTTAGAAGTGATCATGGTACTGAATTTAGAAACAGTACTCTTGAAGACTTCTGTGAAGAGAAAGGAATCACTCAAAACTTTTCAGCTGTAAGGACTCCACAACAAAATGGAGTTGCTAAAAGGAGAAACAGAACTCTCATTGAAGCTGCTAGAACCATGCTGTGTGCATCAGGTTTACCTTCATCATTCTGGGCTGAAGCTGTCAACACTGCTTGCTTCACCCAAAACAGATCCTTAGTGGTGAAAAGGTTCAACAAGACTCCTTATGAGCTGCTCAAAGGGAGGAAGCCAAATGTCAGTTACTTCCATGTATTTGGATGTCCCTGCTTCATTCTGAATCAGAGGGACCAATTGACAAAGTTTGAACCTAAAGCTGATGAAGGTGTGTTTGTTGGCTACTCTGCTATCTCTAAAGCCTACAGAGTGTACAACAACAAAAGAAAGGTGATAGATGAATCTATCAATGTCACATTTGAAGAGTCCAAGAATGCTTCCACCAAAGCTGTTCCTGAATCAGTTTCAGGAGAACTTAACTTTGATGACCTCATGCATTCAAACAATGAAGAGGACTCAAAAGCTTACACTACACCCAGTGTGGAACCTGCTAATCATGATGGACATGATGATGATTATGTCAATACACCCTGTGTGAATAAGTGTACTGACTTAATTACAACTGCATGTCCTGAACCTATCAATGCTAATTTTCCTAGTTCTACTGCTGATATGTTCAACAGTGGTCAGACATGTTCAACAAGTGAACAGGCTCAAGACAACAGTGTGTCTGAAAATCTTGAGGGTTGTTCAACAGGACCTGCTGAAGATGTTAACAACTCAGGTGAATCATCATTGAAAAATGATCCTAAGTGGATCAGGTGTCACCCCAATGATCAAATAATTGGTGACATCAACAAAGGGTATGTTCTCTAGTTTTGTGTCACTGATGGAGCCAAAGAAGGTGGATGAAGCACTAAAAGATGCCAATTGGATCACTGCCATGCAAGAAGAGCTCAATCAGTTTGAGAGAAATAAGGTATGGAAGCTGGTCCCTGCTCCTAAAGGTAAAACCATAATTGGCACAAAATGGGTTTTCAGAAATAAGATGGATGAGCAAGGTCATGTCATTAGAAATAAGGCAAGACTGGTTGCTCAGGGGTACAGACAGGAGGAAGGAATTGATTATGATGAAACATTTGCTCCTGTGGCCAGGCTAGAAGCAATTCGTTTGTATCTAGCCTACGCTGCTCATAAGAGCATCAAGGTATTTCAAATGGATGTGAAGAGTGCATTTTTGAATGGGAAGCTGCAAGAAGAAGTTTATGTCAAGCAGCCTCCAGGTTTTGAAAATGAACAACATCCAGGTTTTGTCTATAAGTTGGACAAAGCTCTCTATGGTCTCAAACAAGCCCCTAGAGCCTGGTATGACACTCTTACTGAGTTCCCTATGAGCAATGGATATTCCAGAGGTAAAGTGGATACCACACTATTCATAAAGAAGGTGAAATCTGACATTATGCTTGTTCAAATCTATGTGGATGATATAATATTTGGTTCTACAAATGAGCAGTTGTGCAAGAATTTTTCATTACTCATGAAATCCAAGTATGAAATGAGTATGATGGGAGAACTTACTTTCTTTTTAGGACTACAGGTTAAACAAACCTCAACTGGAATTTTTATAAATCAAAGAAAGTATACTTTAGATCTATTGAAAAAGTTCAAATTTGATCAAAGTTCTCCTATTAAAACCCCAATGGCAACCAATGTAAAATTGGATGCTGATGCCAGTGGCAAAGCTGTTTCAGTAACAGCTTACAGAGGCATGATTGGGAGCTTGCTATACTTAACTGCTAGTAGACATGATATTATGTTTGCTACCTGTCTGTGTGCTAGGTTCCAAGCTGATCCAAAGGAATCTCATATAGCTGCTGTTAAAAGAATCTTCAGATACCTGAAGGGTACACCAGGTTTGGGTCTTTGGTATCCCAAAGACTCCAGCCTTAAACTAACAGGTTATTCAGATTCTGATTATTCAGGTTGCAGGCTAGACACGAAAAGCACAAACAGGTGGATGTCAACTCCTTGGTGGTAAGTTGATAAGTTGGTGCAACAAGAAGCAGAACTCTGTGTCTACTTCTACTGCTGAAGCTGAGTACATTGCTGCTGGAAGCTGCTGTGGGCAGATTCTGTGGATGCAGCATCAGCTTGAAGATTATGGACTTGTGTATAGGAAAATTCCTATTCTGTGTGATAACACAAGTGCCATAGCCATTTCCAACAATCCAGTATTTCATTCTAGAACAAAGCATATTGAAGTCAGACATCACTTCATCAGGGATCACATTCATAAAGGTAATGTGGAGGTAAGTTTTATTTCCACTAATGAACAGCTTGCAGACATTTTCACCAAACCTCTTGATGAAAACAGGTTTAATTACCTTGTCAGCAAGCTGGGCATGTTAAACAAGAGTGACTAAGTGTCTCTCAAAGGTCTAAGAAGTTGTGTGTTTCACACTGCTCAAGTTTCTCAGAACAGCTTAGACAGAACAGGTTATACATGTTCTGTACTTGGTCATTTGTCTGAAAAACTTGAACAGCTTGAGCATACAACAGGCTGAACAAAAATCGTTTACTCGTCCAGCCTGCTCTGATGGTCCAATCTTCACCCTGTTCACTCCTTCACACTGTCTTACAAGCCATTGTTTTGTAACCTGTTCAACTATTAAACACAACCTGCTCTTACAAAAGAGAGCAGGCTGAAGGCACAGTTTGAAGAATGAACAGCTTGAAGATTGAACAGCTTGTGATGACCCTACTCATCACAGGTTTGACCAACAGCTTAGACCAACAATTTTAATTACCTTTCTTCAAACTTAAGTTACTTAATTAATGTTTTATTTAACTTAATTACTGCGGATAATGTGGGTTACGTGTGTTAGTGATTAAAAAGGGCTCAAGTGGTCTGACAAACGGTCTGACATGGACAACCGTTCCGTTTTCCGTTAACGACTTTTTCAAATCAAACCGCCCAAAACTTTCTCTCTCATACACACTCACATTCAAATCCTATAAATACCCAACTACTGTTTCATCTTCGTCTTCCTCATCATTTCCAGAAATCCTCAAGAACCCTAAATATCGACTAAGTGTCTTCTGCTTCTCCAAATCTCAAACTTCCCAAATGGCTCACAGACCTAATCCCTTTCTTCCAGTGTTCGTTGGTGATGATGTTGTCAAACACTCATCAGTCACCACAATGCTGACCATCAAACCCACCAACTACATTGCAAATCTGACCATACCCAAAACTATGTGGGAAAAGGGTATGAAGACATGGTGGAGTTCTTAAGAGTTCATCCGTTGAACTATGCGATGACTGCAACTCCTGGTGTCCTGTACCAGGAGATGGTGTATGAGTTCTGGTACACCTGTGCTTACAACCCCAACACCAAAGTCATCAAGGGGACTATTCTCAATGGGACTCAGACCATTGAGATTACTGCTGATCTTCTGAGGGAGGTTCTTCATCTACCCATTGCTGAATCATACGACATGCCCCAGCCTGAAAATGAGCAAATGGGAAATTTGCTACGCTTCTGTGGTGTAGCAGAACCTAAAATTGGAGCAACACTGTATAGGAAGGAGCTGTCCCCTACCTATAGCTTTCTGTTTGCCTCCGTGATGATGAGCTTCAGCAGCAAAGTTGGTTCATTTGACCAGCTAAGTCGTGATGAAGTCCCAATAATCCTACAGCTGGTGGATGGGACTACCATTGATATGGCTCAGTGGATATTTCTGAACATGAGGAACCTGGTGCAACAAGAGCCAAGACCAGCTGCTGTCCGCTATCCCAGGTTTCTGAGCCTCATATTCAAGCATCATTGTGGTGAGCACCTGTACAATTCTCAACCTTTACTAAAAACTGATGCCTTCCCTGTAATAGGGAATAGAGTTTTCTATACTCCTGTACTCCCTAATGAGCCTCCTCTATCCACACTAATGAGGAGGTTGTTAGGATTGGTGGAAGGACCCTCTGCTGTGAGGGTGGATCCAGAAGCAGCTGCTCCCACAGGAAAATCCAAAGCCAGGTCCAAGCTTGTTAAAAGGACCCTGGCAACTGCTGAAGCTGGGCCTGTGAAAAAGAAGGCCAAAACAGCTCAGTCTGAGTCTGTTCCCTTAGCCTCTGTGGCTGAGGGGGAGCAGGCTCCTCACCCTGAAGCCTCTGTGGCTGGTGCCTTTGTGGCACCTGAGACTATGGAACAGGCCAACCCACCTGTCCAGTCTGACCCCTTCATCACCTCTCCCCAATCACCCACTTCATCCATCCACTACCAAAGAAAATCCATCTCCAAAAAGAAACCAGCCAAAACAACCACCTCCTCTGTTTCCTCTCAACAGGGTTCAGTTGTGAGAGAAGCAACCCGTGCTGCCTCTCCTATATTGGGAGAAGGTTCAGCCCAATTGGAGCATGCTTCACTCCAACCTGAGTCTACCCAGAGTCAGCCTAGACCCTCTGTTTCCTCCCAACAGGAACCAGTTGTACAAACGGAGATAGCCACATCAACTATCCCAGCCTCCCAACAGGCTGAGGATATTGAAAGACAGGAGTCCTCTCCACTCCACACTGCGTCCACACTGTCCCCTACTCAAATCTTCTCACACCCTGAGTCTGCACGAGGTGCCCACGCTGCTGGTATAGACCAATCAGCAGCTCAGCCTCAAACTTCTGCTCCCCATGATACAACTGCTCTACACCAAACAGCTGCTGAGGGAGCAACAACCCACGCTGATGAACCTCAGGGATCATACCATCCCTCTGGTGAGGCTGCTCCCTTCATGCAAACTCCATCAGCAGGTTTCACCACTGCTGATGTTGAAATGCATATCCCATCTCCCAATGATGAGGTGCTTTTCCACCAAGGCACTGCAGAGGGAACACCCACTGGCCTTCATGAGGATGTTGCAACACAAGCAGCATCTGAAAGGCCCCCAACATCAACTCCTTCTCCTGATGAAGCAGCTACAACCGCTGCTGAGGGACCTTTTGACCCCTCCTAGCTGGGCCATATTACTTTTTCCCAGGCTATGGAGCTTCTTTCAAATGTTCCTCTTCCGTCTCCATCACATCCTCATACACCAGCCTCATCCTCATCTTCTCCATGTACCCAATCTAAACAGTCTGCCCATACTCCTCCATCTCCTAAAGACCTGCCTTTGAAGGATCAGCTTTCCCTGCTGACCAACAAAGTTGGTTCTTTGAAAACTACCATGACCTCTCTACCCTCTCTTATTTCAGACTTTGTGTCTGAACAGCTTAAGGGGTTCTTTGATTCGTTCAAAGACTCCTTCCCTGCTACTCCACCAACAGAAAATTATCCACAGCTGATAGCACTCACTGCACAGCTGCAAACTGTGTCCAACTCCCTCTCCTCCATTCTTTCTCTACAACAGGACTCTGTGTCCTCAATGACAGCCATTTCGCAACAGCTGTCATCTCTCCTCACCTCTTGCAATTCTACCCTTCCTGCCACTCTAGCCAGCTTGACCACACTAATTGGCTCCCTATCTAATTCTATGTCATCAAACCTTGCTGATGTGCAAGATTCTCTCGAATTACATCTTGCACAGCTTCAAAGTTTGCTGTTCACAGAGTCTGATAGGGAAAACATTGTTAAGCTGACCTCTCTTGCTGATACACAATCCTCTTCTCTTCAAACCTGTCTTTCCCAGCTTGCAGAGGTAAAGGACAATTTGGCTTTCTTAGTGACTAGCCTTGTTGGCCCCAGGCCTGCTGCCAAAACTGCTGGCAAGCCTGATGACTTTGTGTCTTCAGGTAGACCGGGTGTTGAAGGTGCTTGTCCATCTCCTTCAAAGGGGGAGAAGTCGTCTGCCTCTAAGACTAAGTCTAAGGGGGAGAAAACTTCTACTCCTAAGAAGAAACCAGTGCCTGCAGCACAAACTGGTCAACCAGCAGGAATCTCTGAAACAGGTACAATAGAGGGTGCTTCTCAAGCTGCTCAGCCTCCTCAGGTTGAATCTCCAATCCCTGCTCAGTCTAAGGGGGAGGAATCGATTCCTGAGGGCAGGCCAAGCAGCAGAAGGAGGCATATGATCCTAGAGGAAGAAAAAGAAGAGGAGGAAAGTCCTGAAGCTGCTACCACTACAGCAGCTAAAGGAAAAGCAATAGCAGAAGATAATCCCATACAGCAGAAAGCAGCAGAAATCCAATTTCACAAAGCCAGGGCCAAAGAAATGGGTTTTCCTATGCACAAATATTTTGAGTTTAGAGAAGAACAGCTTCAAGCCCTGGAAGTGCTTAGAAAAGAAGAAGAATTTGCCAAAGCTGCCAAATCATTTGCACTTCAAGAAGCAAAGAAAGTTAAAATGTCTACTCTGGAAGTGCAAAAGAGAATATTAGAAGCTGCTAAGGGATCAGCAGGGGAGAAGGAAGCAGAAAAAGAAAAAGGTTCTCTGGTCTCTGTGACCAAGTCTACAGTGCCTCATGCAAGAGTTCAGTACCATTTTGACAACCTGGCAAAGAAAAAATTTCAAGATGTTGCTGAAAGAAGGCTTGCCAAGGAAGCAATTGTCAAAGATGTCCCTATATCAAGAAAAGGCAGTCAGTAGAAGTTGAAAATAACAAGGATGGGTGCAACAGGCCCTGAATTGGAAACTTATGACTACACTGACGTAGCACAGATGGGGTACAGAGAATGGATTGAGCTGGCAGTTGCTCTGAGTGAGTCAAAGTCAGAAACGGCTAAGACAATCAGGGCATATGTCAAGAAACTGATGGAGAGAGTAAAGAATCTTGGTCTGATCTCCAAAGAAGCAAGTGAAGGTGTCTTGGTGACACATCCAAAAATTAAGGCCAGGAGGACAAAGAAGGATACTTGAAATGGAACTACTCCTTACACTGATTGAACAAGGCGATTATGCCATTGAAATGAAAGGAGTTGATCACAGCCTGCCAAGTGGAATAGAGTTTGAAGATAGCAAGATCATTGAAGAGCCTGAGCTGGGAGCATTTTTTATAGATCATTTAACTCAGAAGAAATGTTTTCAAAGAGCTTCAGATCTATACAAAGTGGATCTGAGACAACTTGTGGCCTTCAGACTTGCAGTTTCATTCAGACAGTCTAGTAAGTGAAGAGCAGCCATCTGGGATCAGCTCAGAGGCTTCTTTGAGAGAGGAGAACTTGAAGATCCCAAGTTCATGTTTATAAGAAGTGAAATTCAAGAACTTGAGGATACTAGAGAGCAATTGGAGAAGATGTTTGAAGATCCCCCTCCTTTGTGATGAAGTCCATCTGCCATCTGGGCAGGTGAAGAATGGAAGCTGTTCATCAGTTGGACAGGCTTACCATTTTCTGTTCCCAACAAAAACAGTCCAATGTACATTAGTTGTACTCTATTTTACATATGTTGTAATTTCCTTTTACATTAGTTGTAATATACATCCGTACATCAGTTGTACTTTAGTAAGAACATGTGTTGTTCTAATGTAATAAAAAATCAGTGTATATATATAAACTGATCTTTTACTTTATCTTGATGTTGTAATTCTATTTCAACAAATGTATTGTAAAAATATATAGTGATTCTTGACAGGACCAGCTTAGACTGGTTATTGCAAATGGGGGGAGATTGTTAGGCACAAAAAGGCCTCAGTCAAACCTGTTCTGCATCTGAGGGGGAGATTATTAATCAAACCTGTTGATGCTCTTGATGGGTAAAAGTTAAGGCCTGTTTATGCCTTAATAATACCTAAAAAGTGTTTTGCAATATCAGTCCAAAGCTGTTCTATATGTTGCATGTGTTGCAACTAAGACAGTTTGTCCAAGCTGTTCTGTCTGCTGAACAGGGTGGACATAAACTGTCTACGCTGCTCTACACTGGTGAGCAGCTTGGGCAGTTTACAAGTGTTATGTTCTTTGTGAACAGGCTAAACACTTTATGGAATATGTTTCCAAGTCCTCATGTATTGTATTTGACTGCAAGATCAGTTTACAAAGTCGAAGACAAAGTGGAAATCAGAACTGCTCAGCCTGCCCAACCTATTCAGTTACATGAAGACAAATAGTTATTTGGAAAAGGGTGACAGACCTTTTTCTTATATCAAAATAGGCCTTTTACAAGGAAGAAAGATGCAAAGTTGACATTCTTTATTTGGTTAAAGGCAATGCAACAGTAGACAAAGTGAAAAGACAAAAGTTCTGCACATGTGAAGACAAGTCTGCTTTTCAGAAAAGTGCAGAAAAGGTTATGTTGTCTTTTCAACAAGACTTTTCCTTTTTCATTCCGAACAATGAAGAAGTTTCTCTTAGATCCTCTGAGTAAGTATAAAAGGAAGCTTCTAAGGTCAGAAAGATTAAGCCAAAAAAAGCTAAGTGCTGAAGCCAAGAGTGAACGTGCAAGTGTGTTTTTCATGCATGCAAGCCTGTTTGTGTAATACAGTTTATTTGTGTCTAAGCTGTTCTACATAAGCTGTCCCTCTGAGTCTTGTAAACATAGTGAGTGCTTCTTAGTGAGTGTATTCATTGTAAGCTAGTTTGAGTCTGTCTTAGACTAGTGAACATACTGTTGTATCTGTCATCTCAGCTTGAACCTTTCCGCATTCAAGCTTGTTTGTAATTAACAATTTGTTGATAATACATACAAACATTGAGAAAATAGTGTGTAGATTTTAAATTGGTGTATTCACCCCCCATCTACAGCTTAAAGCTATATACTTTGGGAACCTCTCGGGACTTACAGTATCTCTATGGGGGTTCTATGAGTTGACCAATTCTTGATAGCCTCGATCCTTGCGGGGTCGACTTGGATTCCTTTACTATTGATCACGTGACCGAGGAATTTCACTTCTATTAGCTAAAAGTCACACTTAGAAAGCTTGGCATATAGTTGTTCTTTCTCCAACAACTCCAAATTTAACCTCAAGTGTTTCTCGTGCTCTTCCTTGTTTAGTGAATAGATTAAGATGTCATCTTTGAAGACAATCGGGAATTTATCTAAGTATGGCTTGCACACCCGATTCATCAGGTCCATGAATACTGCTGGTGCATTGGTTAATCCAAACGACATTACTTGGAACTCATAATGACCGAACGGATTCTGAAGGTTGTCTTCGGAATATCTTCCTTGCGAATTATAACCTGATGATAACCAGACCACATGTCGATCTTTGAATAGAAGCTTGATTATTGGAGTTGGTCAAACAAGTCATCTATCCTTGGGAGTGGGAGTGGGTACCGATTCTTTATGGTTAGCTTGTTTAGTTCTCGGTAGTCGATGCACATTCTGAAGGTTACATCCTTCTTCTTTACAAACAAAATTGGAGCTTCCCAGGGTGAGGAACTTGGTTTGATAAATCCTTTATCCAAGAGCTCCTGTAGTTGGTTGGATAATTCTTGCATTTCTGATGGGGCTAAACGGTATGGCGCTCGAGCCACTGGTGCAGCACCTGGAATTAGGTCGATTTGGAATTCGACTTTTCTTGTTGGCGAGAGTCCAGGTAAATCTTTAGGAAAAACGTTGGGGTAATCACAGATAATAGGAATATCTTTGAGCCGCTTTTCCTTTGGCTACCTTTCCGTTATGTGGACTAAGATCGCTTGACACCCCTTTCGTAGACACTTCAGGGTCCTAATGCTGGAGATGATGCTTACATTGGTATTTCTTCTTTTGCCTTGGATGGTACGGACCTTCTTATTTGCTAAGGGTATGCGCACCGTATTCTTTTTGCACATTGTTTCCGCACGGTTATTCGAGAGCCAATCCATGCCTATGATCACGTCGAAACTCCCCAGTTTGACGGACATCAAGTTTATTTCAAATAGTTGACCTACTAGTTCTAAGGGGCATCCTCGAATTATGTTATTTGTCTCAAGGGTCTTACCATCAGTAACCTCTATAACATGAGTGGCATTTAATGGTGTAAGAGGATAAGTCTATGAGTTTGAAATTTACCAAAGCAGATAGTCATACTACATATCCTCATGCACAGAGTTATAGTTAAAACTTAATTCTTCATTAAAGTGCTTGATACCTAATCTTTATACATGATATGGTTGGGATTTTCTGATAAATTTTCAGAGCTTACATAGCTAAAGATACATCAGATAGTAAAACCTAGAGAAATACTATAAAATGGTAGAAGGGCACTAAGTAAGAGATGCCTCCGGGGTTTCACCGTACTCCAGGGCATTGAGTCATTGGGTTAGCTCTGCATTACGGGCTTCGCACTCTGCTAGGCGCTGTCGCAATTCGTCGATCCCGTCTTGTTGGATTGCCTAGATATTTTGATTGGCCCAATATATGTTGGTGTTTTGCATTACCTCCCGTTCGATCCTTGTAGAGATCTCCCCAACCTCCTGGTGGATCTGTCGAAATCGGAGGTCGTGGCTGACGAACCTCGCCACCAACAAAGGCACCGTTTGATGAGTAGGTTCCTGGGTAAGTGTTGGTACTTGCGAAGAAGATGGTCCTCCAACTTCAAACTGGCTTGGGATCCCTTCCTTGTTTCTCCACTCTTGTAGAGTGTGTGGCATCCACCCCCACTATCTTGCGTTCGCCCGTCGCTGCTGTGGCGGACTTGGATAAGGGGCAGGTACCGGGATAGACTCCCGTTGTGCCAGTCGCACCCTTTTTCTAGGGGTGAACTTCCTCATTGGTCCATTGGGATGGCTTTTAAATGGTGTGTAGGATGGGACACGTGGTGGTGATGGTGGAGCAATTCATGCTGCAGGGCCACAGTTGCCCTCCTTGTGTTCTGACTGGTCCTCTTCCTCGTCATTGGTTCGTTCTGGGTGGGTCTCCGATCCAAAGTACATCTCAGTGTCATTTTGGCTTTCTTGGCTAACAGGTGAGTACTCGTCCTCAGGGTCAAAGAGGGTAACAACTGTATTGTTTGACATGTTTCTGTCATCAGGGTCCATACATATGTTCACAGTTGTTGAAGTAAGAAAGTTTAGTTTTTTTTTTTGTAACAGTTATAGTTTAGGGTACTAATGCAACCTAGTTCACTATAACCTGGCTCTGATACCAATCTGTCACACCCCGTTACCCCGGTTGGCAACGATGCCTGACGTCGCGGAAGCATAGTCATAATCAAGTGAACGATCACTATATGGACGGAAGCCTTGGAATGTTTCCGATGCAGTGCTCGTGCCTTAATTACCTGAAAATACACGCTAAAATATGTCAACAAAATTTTTGGTGAGTTCATAGGTTAACACGAAAATATGACTTGTATGGACATCAACAGTTGAGTTTCAATTTATAAAATCATAAATTCCATGTTAGGTATTACATAAAACCATCATGCGACCAAAACTTAATTATGAGTTTGCCGTGTGCAGTAATCCTCGCTGTAATACCGTAATGTTAAATATATATATATATATATATATATATATATATATATATATATATATATATATATATGCACCCCTTAGCAGTTGGAGTGACCAACCTAGGTGGGGGACATTAATCCCGATAGATCTATCCATAGTATATTCGCGCTTACATAAAAATGTAACTAACGGTCCATGATCTGAGGGCTGATGGAACCACATGTGTAATACATAAAAGAAATGAAGCAGTTTCTGTATCCATATGAAAATGAAGCATGTATTTCTACCCCAAAACGTAACGGTAAAAATAGGGGCCATGGAGACTCACCGTATATTTATGGCAAAACGAGCGTAAAAACGTAGATTTTGTTGATGACTTGAGATGAGACTTGAGGTGTTCAACCGAGTCCTAGATGATATGAGGGACTTAATAACTCCCATATATATATATATATATATATATATATATATATATATATATGATAATATGTATGTATAAAGGTTTTTATGTTTTAAATCACCCAACTTAACAAGTTTATAAATAAAACCCACTTAAAACGTCAAGTTCATATACATATATATATATATATATATATATATATATATATATATATATATATATATATATATATATAATTTTTCAGCTTTTTAATGGTTTTTCGGCCTACTTTGAGGCTGTTTTTAACCAAGCTCCAAAACGATTTGGGCTTTGGTTTACATAGTTATAAAACTACTATATAGAAAGAAAATTTCAAGTTAAGAACGACTATTTTTCGAGGTGTTTAGGTTTGGGAAAAGGTTCGTTAAGAACCGTATGTTGGCCATTTTTGAGCTGTTAAACTTCCTGGTTCCCAAATAATATTTGGGGGTTCAAAACTCCATATTCAATTATGAAAACCTCCAGATATTAAGTTAAGACATAGATCTAACTTTTAAAACAAGAATCAACTCATTTCGTTAAGTTTTGAATTAGTTATGATTTTTCAAAGTCAATTTAATATTTCTGCCGAAAATCCAGATTTCATAAACATGAAACAACTTGTGATTCTTGTTGTTTATTCAAAAACCACATGTATAAAAGGCTATGAAAGACATTTATATAAAAAAAGTTTTCATAATATTTATGCTTACATGATATGTTTATATATTTATAAACACATTCGAAGAAAACAAACTTAAAAACAACACTAGCTATTTATAAACTTGAGTTTTAATGAACTTTGTTGTTGTTGGTGATTATATGTATTATGCAAGACTTATATAAACATAAATATAAGAAGTAATAAGTTGGTATTTACTTACTTTGATGTATTAGAAGAATGTAAATGAGTAGGAGAATTGTTCTTGAACTAGATGCACCAAAACGTCCTTGGAAAAACTTGAAGAACAAAATGAAAGAACTTTGGTGTTCTTGAGAGGCCTCGGCCGATTTTTGGAAGAGAGAAAGGAGAAGGATTTTGCTTTTGCAATTGTGTGGAAATGAAGCCAAAGAGTTTTCTATTTATAGAGTAGTTTGAATCTTGCAAATGATGAAAGAAAAAGTGATGTTTAATACTTTACCAACATATTGGAAAAGTAGAAAAAGGGAATGTTTTCTTTTCAATATTTTATAAATAGTCAAAGGGACACAAAAGGGTTGTGTAACCCCTTATGTGGCCGGCCATGAGGCCTTAAAATTGATGTATTTTGGTTTTTATTTCTTGTATAAAAGTATTTCAGTGTTTTTCTTGTGTATTTTCCTTTTTATGTAATTCTTTGTGAAATACACTAGTTTTGTGTAATTGTTTTTGTCTTGCATAATTAAGGTTATGTAAGTTTGTTAATGCATTATTAGTGTTACTAATCTTAATTTAATTATGCACTTAGTTGAACTAATCCATCATATCGTAACTCGATCAGATTAAATAAATTGTTGTTACATTGGATCACACCGATGAAATCGTTCCTCATTGTAAGGAAAATCCTTATGAACTTATTAACATCTTGGTTTATTAATAATCAATATTAATTAGGTGATAGATGTTGACCTTATTTGGTGCCGGTTGTTATAGTGCCTGATACCAATAATAAAATATAAGAAATGTATTACGAATTACAATTCTGTCTCGTGTTTGACACGATTCCCTTAAAACAGATTCGAAGTCTATTTCCCAGGGTACAATAGCCAAGGCAGTGTGATATTCTAGTATAATGAATCACAATCAATATATGAACAATAAAGAACAAGATCAGATGCAACTAACCGAATGATTTGATATCAACAGAGAGAATTACAATATGATGAATGAGTGCACAAAACCCTAGGTTGACCTTCCGTACAAGACAAGAGAATAATTCGTGCAAAAAGTGTACGAACCCGTACATCACTATTCTATTTATATACAGGTTCAAAACTATTAAGTAATTACACAATGACCCTTAGACTTATTATTTTTCATCAACAATATTTCCCAACAATCTCCCCCTTTGATGAAAGATAATTAGTCTTTAGCCTTTAAGTCCAAGCTTTATCTCGAACCTTCTAATACTCTTTCTGTCACTCAGACAAAGCTCAGTCTTCTTAAAAAACTCCACAATCATCTTTCTGTCGTCGGCACTCAAACCTCTTTTCTTTGACTTTTGTCTGTTATCATATGCAAGTTTGCCTTTAAGCCCAGTCAAAACTTTTTGTAGTGTGCCATCACAAAACTTATTTAGCTCTACTATCCGCATAACTCTCTTCTTCAGATTTTTGTCTTTGTAGATCACAACAGGGGATTTAGCCATAACAACATCAAACTCTTTTAATCTCTCCAAGTTCTTCATATCTCTATTAGGTGCAGTAATGTTGATTCTCCCCATTCCTATTTCCACCCTGATTTGAAGATAAAAATTTGTCATGAGTACTAATTTGTGCGCATAAAGTGAAATAAAAAGCTTTCAAAGCGAATCGGCAGAATTCTTCTCTCTTATTCCAGCACAGTTAGTCAAATAAATCTTCCACATCAATTAAGTTTAATGAAAATAGTTCAGCTTCAGTGAACTCATAAGTTTTTCCATCCACTCTTGTAACAGTAAACGTTGGATAAAAGACATTAACAAACTTGTCTTTATCAATTCTAATCAATTCTGCGATTCTGTGCTCACTTGTGACTTTGTCGATCGGTTGAGTCTTATTCTCCAAAAAGTGTGCATAATTCACAAGATGAGGCATATTCGACTCAATAACTCTGAATAAATTCAAAAACAAACACGACGCATTTTTCTTGCAGAATATTTTCCTTTCCAAGTGATCTTCCAGGAAAGGAAGTCTGTCACGTTTCTGGATGAACTCAGCATTCCGTTCCTCTGTCAGCACCAACTTTTTCACTTTCCTTTTCTTAATTTCTTCTTCATTTAACAGAGTTAGCATATCATTAATCTCCTTCCGAACAGAGTTAGCTGGTTGGGTGTGTAGACGCCAGTGGGGTACTGGCTACTTCAATGCTAACTCTCACATGAGAGCTAACAGCAGTTGTGGTTTTATCCCGACTGTCTAGGGTAGGGATCTCCCTCACACTCATTCTCGCAATCTCAACAACATCTATCTCTAGTAAACTCTCAGGTTGAGAAATTACAATTGTACCAGCACCTCCCATAGCATCATCATTATTATCAGCATCCTCATCATCATCACCTTCATTTCCTCCTTCAGGAATATTTGACAAGGTACGCTCAGAATCAGATTCTCTCTCTCCTCCCCTCACATCCTCCATAACACCCTCAGTCTCAATTTGGCTTCCTTGTACATCAACCCCTTGTTGATGTACCTGCTCACCTATCACTCCTTGGGCAAGAAAACCCAGTTCTTGGGTTTCTATCGGAGCATGATTTATTCGATACAGCCTCACACTTTCTGCTTCGGGATCAGCATACTTTAACAAGGATTCGGGAATAGGCATGACATTTGCATTTGGAGCATCTTGAACACTATGAAGACTCATCATTACGTAGTCTGGGCATTTCTGAGCATTGTATCTCTTTGGAATTTTCTCGTTTGCCCTCAAAATACCTCTGATCAATATTTGTTTAAACCGTTGTAGAGGCACAATTTTCTTTCTCTGTTTGTTGTCTTAGCCAAAACTACCTCCTTGAAATCTTCCCAGATACATTATGCAAAATCATAATGTTTATTGAAGGCAATGCCATGAAAGAGACGTAGGCAGTGAATGCTTCCTCGATCTATGCCTGTATGTTTTGAGGTCATACACCTGTTGTTGATGCCGAACAGGGTATACCATTCTCCATTTAGTCCATTTCTGTGAAACATTGAACTTTTCTCAAGGGTTTAGAATAACCCAGACATATAAGATCATGACATAGTTCATCATCAGAAACAAAGTCTTCAAAATCTGCCAGCTTTGGGAAACTGACTGTATCAATCCGTCTTGGCAAGAATAAATTGTGACGGAGTCTGGCCAGTGTGATCTTAGCCTTGTACTGATCAATGGTTACTTTAAAATGATGATCTCCTTCAGCAGACACGAATTTAATTATGTGCCAGAATTGATTTAGGTAGACAAGAGGAATAGAAGGTTTATATTTCAACAGATATCCAAGAGGGTGACCTTTGAGTATTTCCACAATCACCGGATGGCTAACTTTTATGACATTTGGGTCAAACCGGTGATTGTTATCAAGCAAAGCTAGGCAATATTTGGATTTGACAAGTTGTGTTTCAGGGATTGGGGATGAAGGTGATGGTCTAGTGACTGATGCAGATTTAACTGGTTTAGAGACCAATGTATGGTTAGATGATGAATGAGAATCAAAGGAATTGGAAATTTGGGTGGGGGCTTGGGATGTCATTTGATACCTGTAAAATTAGCAAACATGTTAGAAATGTCAGGTAAACAAATTTAATCCTACAGATAGAGAAATAAAATATTTAACAAGAAATTTGAAAAATATGTGTTTTATTGTTTAAAGCATCGGAATTCCAGACAATAATAATAAAATATTATTGTTAGGACTCCAAAATCAATCCTTAAGAGACCAATGTTAAAAAAATACAAAATTTAAAAAATTTCTCAAAAAATGTGAAATTTCTCTGAAAAATTAAAATTCCCACACTTAGAAAAATTTTGAAAATTTTGACCCCAAACTCGAATTATAAAGTAACAAACTCGAATGAGTCTTGTTCATTCTCGGGTGACATTTATACCAAACTCGAATGACTTATGGGTAAACTCGGATAAAGCACAAGTCAACTCGGTTGAACTTTTGTTAAACTCGAATGAAAATGATTTTTCTCGAGTGAAATGGCATCAAACTCGAATGAGACTTATAGTTTCTCGAAAGACCCTTTGATTGAGTTGAAATTACTTGAAAAACATTAAGTCCTTTTCTATCAAACTCGAAGGACTCTTGGAGTTTTCTTGAACACACCTTGACCCAACTCGAATAATACATGAGTATTCTCGGTCAATGTTTCAACCGAGTTTGATGAAACTAAAATTTTCTAAGTCCAAACTTATCAAACTCGATTGAAACCTTAGCTTTCCTCAATTGGTTCTTTTTCCAACTCGATAAACACTAAGAGTTTTCTCGAGTACCAAGATGTCCAACTCGATCAAAACCAGAATTTTATCGATAAACCCCTTTAATCGAGTTTGAACATAAAAACTTTTCTAAGTCCTATTTTCCTTCTAGAAATTCAAAAATTTAATTCCATGGACATTTTAACCTAAACCTTTACACTATCCTACTCGAAAAATGATTTTGAACATCTTTCCGTTACTCATGTTCGTCCAAAAACAACTTTTGAGTCCTCAAAAATCCGATTTACAGTTTGTTCAAGCACTCGAAAAAAAATTGAATTTCAAACTCAGATTAAATGTTGTATGGTGTGTTATAAGACTTGAAATTTGATTTTCAAGTTTACATGAACATTATACACACATCCATACTTTTAATTTCAGAATTACTACTTAAATGAGAGTTTCACAAATACACACACCGACACACTAAAACAACACACACAGTACATATTTTTGAACATAAACTCGAAAAATAAAACTAAAAAAATACTAAACATTAACAAATAATAGTGAAAGACTTACAAATGTCAACAAAAGTCTTGAAATGTAACACACAAACGTCGATTGCTTCTTGATGAAGTAAAGATTGAGAGGTATTTTGGAAGAGAAAGGAACAGTGGTTGGATATTTTGAAAAGTTTTGTTTGAATTTCAAAACTCAAATTTATAGGTTTTTTTGGAATTTGAAATATTCGGCCCACATAAAAATAACCCAATCTCAATTTTTGCTCTAAAGCCCAATTAACAAAAATTAAAATCCACATATCGAAAATAACAACTTAAAGAAAATTTAAACAACTAAATTTTTTTTAAACAACACAGAAATAAAATGAATTAATAAAATTAATAAAATGTTGCTTCCCCTTGAATTTTGCATTTAAGCTCCCTCTCAAATTAATATCAACTTTTAATGTTGCTCCCCCTGCAAACATTCAGATATACAATTATCAGATAAAATTGTCTGTTTGTTCCCCCTGCACATGACAATCCGATTCTGTTAAATCTCAGAAGAATTAAAGACATCTAAATCACATGAGATTAACAACAATTTAAAACAAGTATAAAAATTCTAAAAATAAAATTACATTGTGTAACTACCGATTCAACATACCCAATTTGTATACCAAAAAGTTAAAGCGTTTTTTATCTAATGCTTTGGTAAACAAATCAGCTGATATTCAGTGGGTATAAAATATAATTCTACATTACCATTTTCTACATGATCTTTAACGAAATGGTACCGAATGTCAATGTGCTTAGTTTTTTAGTGTTGCACCGGATTTGAAGCAATTGCAATTGTGCTCTGAGAATCACAATATATAGGAATCTTTTGAGGTGTAAACCCGTAGTATCTCAATTGGCTCTTCATCCATAACACTTGTGAACAGCATGATGATACAACAACATACTCGACTTCTGCTGTTGAAAGTGACACATAATGTTGTTTCTTGGATGACCAACAGACGGGTTGGTCACCAAGAAATTGAACTGCTCCTGATATGCTTTTACGATCCATTTTATCACCTGCATGATCAGCATCAGAGAAGGTAGTTAATGTAATGATGATTCCCTGGGATATCACAAACCTAAGTTTAGAGTTCCCTTCAGATATCTTAAAATTCGTTTGGCAGCTGCCAAATGTGATTCCTTTGGATGTGCCTTATATCTAGCACAGACACAGGTAGCAAACATAATATCCGGTCTACTCGCGGTTAAGTACATTAATGACCCAATTATCCCTCGATAATGAGTTACATCCATATGTTTCCCTGAAATGTCCTCATCGAGTTTAGATTTAGAATCCGGAGTCATGGGTATTTTCATGGGTGTACTATTGACCATGTTAAATTTCTTTAACATGTCTTGAATGTATTTTGACTGGTTGATGAAAATGTCATCACTCAGTTGTTTTACTTGTAGACCCAAGAAAAAATTTATTTCACCCATCATGCTCATTTCAAATTTTTGAGACATTAAAAATGCGAACTCTTTACAAAATTCTGTATTAGTAGACCCAAATATTATATCGTCTACATAAATCTGTATAACTAGGATATCCAGACCCTGACGTTTTATGAATAGGGTATTATCCACTGCACCTTTGTTAAAGCCACGTTTCAAAAGATAATTTGATATTGCATCATACCAAGCTCGCGGTGCTTGTTTAAGGCCTTACAGTGACTTGTCTAAAATATATACATGATCAGACTTCGAAGGGTCAGTAAATCCTTCGGGCTGATATGTATATACTTCATCAGTTAACTCCCCATTTAAAAACGTAGTTTTTGCATCCTTTTGATATGCAGTAAAGTTTTTATGAGCTGCAAAAGCTAAAAACATTCTAATAGCTTCAATCCGGGCAACGGGGTCAAAAGTTTCATTATAATCTATTCCCTCCTATTGGTTGTATCCTTTGGCTACGAGGTGTGCTTTGTTCCGAATGATGACACCTTGTTCATCTTTCTTGTTCTTGAAGATCCACTTCGTGCCAATGATAGACTTGTTTTTTGGTCTTTCCACCAATCTCCAGACCTTCAACCTTTCAAACTGATTGAGCTCCTCTTGCATAGCTACAATCCAGTCTGCATCCAGAAGAGCTTCCTTCACCGTCTTTGGTTCGATCTTGCTCAAAATGTTTGAGAAGAGACATTCGTTTAAAGTAGCTCTCCGGGTTTTTACAGAAGCAGAGGGATCACCAATGATATTTTCAGGTGGGTGGTCCCTTGTCCATTTAAAAGTATGGGGATAAGGTTGAAGCTGGTCCTGATTGGGATTCAAGTCCAGGTAGGGAATACGGGGGATCGTTTCAGGTGTTGATGGGATGTCTACTAAGGTGGGGGTTTCTGAATTTTCAGAATTCAAGTGAGTATTATTAGATTCTAGAGCCTGAAATGGTTGTACACTTCAGTAGGAATATGTATATCAGTCGTTGAAACCTCTCCAGTCTCTTTAGAAATTTGTTGATGTGAATGATCAGAGACTACAACAGGATCTTCAGTAACCCTATCAGGAACCAAAATTTGAACATCAGATTTGGTCTTTTCAAAGTAGTCTTCATAAAAATTTTCAAACAGTTTATTTAAATCATTCATATCATCATTAAGCTCTGGTGACTTCACAAAAGTCGACTGTTTAGACTCGGGTCCTGAACTGGCGTGTTCAGGAGCCATCACGATTCCTTCGTCAAATTTCACATTTACACTCTCGTTGACAGTCTTCGTGCGTTTGTTATAGACCCGAAATGCCACCGATTCTTTTGAGTATCCAATGAATATTCCTTGGTCAGCTTTCTGATTAAATTTTCCGAAATTGTCTTTATAGTTCAAGATGAAACAAACACCTGCATCCAAAGACATGAAAAAAGTTAATATTAGGTACTCATTTATTTATCAGTTCATAAGGTGTTTTTCCGAATCTTCATTTATAATGGATCTGTTCTGGGTGAAACACGCGGTTGCTACAGCTTCGGCCCATAGGAAAAACTGTAGATTAGAATATGCAAGCATCGTCCTAGCAGATTCCGAAAGTGTACGGTTTTGTCTTTCAACTACTCCGTTTTGTTGTGGGGTACGAGCTGTCGAAAATTGATGAGTTATCCCAATAGAACTCAGAAATGTCTCGAGTGACTTGTTCTTGAATTCTGTACCATTATCTAATCTAATGGTTTGAACTGATAGCTGCAACTTTACTTGAATCTTGCGTATGAAGTCAATAATAATCTCTGTAGCATCAGACTTGGATCTCAGGAAGAATACCCATGTGTATCTTGAATAATCATCGACTAGGACCAACACATATCTCTTTGTATTGATACATTGTACTCACATAGGCCCACAAAAATCAATATGGAGTAGCTCTAAAGCTTTAGTTGAAGAATGTTCAACTTTTAACTTGTGTAAAGCCCTCACCATCTTCCCTTTTTCACATGCGGCACAATTCTGCTCCTTTTGGAATCGGAGAGTCGGTAGCCCTTTTACTAAACCACCTTTAGCAAGGTTGGGAAGTTCTTTAAAATTCAAATGAGATAGACGGTGATGCCACAACCAGGATTCTTTAGATGTTTCCTTTGACAGTAAGCAGACATCTTTCTTCAAATTAATGTTGGCTAAATCTATGGAGTACAAATTGGTTTTCCTATTGCCAGCGAGGATTTCTTTCCCTTCCCCAGATCTAATACTGCACCTATTCGCCTTGAAAATGACTTCTAACCATTTATCACACAGTTGGACGATGCTGAACAGATTATGGCCAAAACCATCAACATAAAATACCTTCTGAATTGTTATCTTGTCATACTCCAGACTCCCATAGCCTTTGATCGGACAGAATTGATCGTTGCCAAACCTTACCGTCCCGCAGAATTTGTCAACAAAATTCGTTAGGGTTTCTTGATGTCTGGTCATATGCTTGGAACATCCGGAGTCAAGGTACCACCCATGATTTACCTATAAAACGAAGTAAAACGTGAGGTACCCACTTATAGTTGGGTACTTTGAAGTTTGGTAGATCACGCGGTATTTCTTCAGGTATATTAACAGATAATTTCTTTGACTTTGAAACCCACTTTTTAACAGTCTTTTTGGGTATCCATTTTTGTACAGTTCGTTTTGGAACTGATTTTGAAATTTGATTCTTTGGAACCCTTTGTTGTTTAAAAATAGGAACCTTGTTCTTTGTAACCCATACAAACTTATCAGATTTATGCACAAATTTATCATTCAACACATGGCAATTGGCAGAATTTAAAGAAAACAGTTCAGCACGTGCGTATTTAGAATATTGTTTAACAGAAGATTTATTACAGACAAAATTATCTACAGGTATAATCCTATCTGTAACACAAGAATATTTCACTCTCCATTCCTGTCTAAAACTCTTGTTTTTCTTTGCCACTTGATTTTTTCTCCACACTTTCTTCGATTAACTTTTCACAATATAATCTGACATAACAGAAGAACGAGAATTAGTCAATTTAGAATTAACCTTATTCTGCAAAAGCGTCTTACCTTCAGAAATATTTCCTTTCATTGCATTTGAAACATTTGATGAAGAGGATTCACCTTTTTCAAATTTTGGAGTAATAAAAGAAACTTTTGTTTTCTCCTTCGTATGTAAAACAGGTGATGATAATGATTCATCCTTAGAAACTGTAGGTAGTCCTTTCAAAATACTTATGGGTTCTTTGGGTGTATCAGTTTGTTTGTCATAAAGTAGTTTAATAAAGTCATCAATTTTGACAAACATATCCTCCACTGAATTAAAATCAGAGTTCATATACATATCAAACTCTTTTTCAGAATTGATAGAATCAGATTGAATTAAAGATTTCTGATCTGATTGAGTTTTGCTTTCAGGCTTGTTTTTAATTTTCAGTTCCAAATCTTTAATCTCAGCATGAATTTTCCATTTTCAGTCTCAAAAGTTTTTATTTTCAATTCAAGATCAGAGTTAATCTTCTCAAGAATTGAGTTCGGAATGTATGGCTTTTTAGAGTAAGACGTATTTTCAGACAAATCTTTATCAGAATATGTCTGAATATACTCTTCTGTAATGCATAAATTTTGATAACTGTCATTAAGCTTGTTATACTCCAACGTATTTTGCATTTTATCTTTTCTCAACTTTTTCAGACCTTCAGCTGATTCTACTTCATCTAAAGCTTTTAAAAATACCATTTTTAATCCTAAATTCATATATCTAACATCATAAAGAGTTGGTGAAGACGAAATAGATTTTGTTAGATATTTAGGATATGTCCAACCAACACCTGTTTTTGAATTTATAAAATTCGGTATCTTTTGGTTGATTCAAATGGATTGTTTGATCCGTTTAACCTCTTTTAAGGAACTCATCTTCCAAGGATTTGATTTTTACATACAACTTTGTTCTTTCATCAAAGATGGAATGATATTTTACAGAATAACTTGCTGATTCTAACTCAGCTAATTTCAGTTTTTCTTTTAAGTCAGATATATTGTTACTCAGCTTTTGATTCTCACTTTGAATTTCATTGTATCTTTCTTGCAAATCAGAAACTGATCTTAATGCTAATACCTTATCTTTGGAAAACTCTAACACTAAAACATGTTTTTGTGTTAATTTGTTTTCCAAGGAATGGTCATTTTTCTTTTCGGCTTGTAATGATTTTTCAAACCGTTTTAGCATATAAGCCATCTGAGCAAGTTTCTGTGCTAGCACACAAGAGTTATCATCATCAGAATCAGAATTAGATTGTACCTCGGGTGTCTCTGAGTCAGAATCCCTTGTCTCATCAGCTAACATGGCAGATTCACTCAACTCAGATTCATTAAAAACTTCTGACTTCAAACAAATATGGACATCTTCATCCAGAATGTCTTCATCCTCAGACAGTTGAAGCAGTGGTCATCCTCAGCCTTTAAAGCCTTTCCGGCCTCTTTTTCCTTTGCTAGCAGTGCCTTGCGAGTATAGTAGTCTGATTTCTTGACTACTGGCAGTCTGCATTCCCTTGCAAAGTGGCCTGGCTTGCCACAGTTATAGCATTTCTGCTCAGCGTCTTTCTTGGCATGTTTATCAGGCTTCTCATACTTATCAGCCTTTTTACCACTGCTCGATCTCTCCAGATTTGTCATACTTCTCTCTTTTCTCAAATTTTCTGGAGCCTGTCTTGTATCGCATTTTATTATTCATGGGTTTGCGATAGAACTTCTTATGGAATGCCTTTGTCAGTAAAGCCATCTGCTTTTTCATCTACTCTATCTCTGAATCTGCTGATGAATCTGTTGATTCTGAATCAAATGAACTGCTGCTTATCACAACACGCTTCTCCTTTTTCAATTTGTATTTGTACTTCTTATCTGCAAGGAGAGCTAGAGGATCGATCGTTGCTTTTTCAGCTTGCTTTTTACCAGACATCTTCCTTAGAACAACTTCTTGATAGTTGTTAAGATTCTTAAACACCATATGAAGATCCATATCATCAGTATCTTTAGTATGTTGGATAATCATTGTGTCTTTATCCCACTCTGGATTGAGCACATTCAGGAATTTAACATTGATGTCCAGATTTGATTTTGTCACCCCATTTCTCTTCATCTCACTCACAAGATTAACAAATCTCAGATATGTGCTCTCTAACATCTCTCCTTCTCTAGCTCGGAAATTTTCAAACGTCATCAAGCTGTTTCTCGCTCTGTTTGTAGTTGCTTTGTTTGACCCTCTCATAAGCTTACACACCTCATCCCAAATGGATTTGGCTGTGCTTGTATTTGTCAGACTGATATATATATATATATATATATATATATATATATATATATATATATATATATATATATGTCATTTGGGATAGAGATCAGCAAGAGCTTTCGGGCTATTTTGTCTCCCAGCTTTCTTCGTTTCTGAGCATCAGACAGATTGGTGACTTCTGTAGTTCTCTCAGGTATTGGAGGATTGTCATTTGGTACAGCTGGAATTGTTTCAAATAATATTGCTGGTCCTTCTGTCAGGGATTCCAACATTTCCTTTGATAAATCATGAAAATTGATGAATTCCAAAAACCGTTCCCTCCACTGTACATACTCACCTCTATAAAGAATAGGGGGTTTGGTTTCTAAACCCATAGCTATTGCATCTTTTGAGATTGTAATTTGATTAAACAGAATCTTCCAAGATCTTTTAATGGAATTTTATTGATTTTGAATGAACACTGAATGAATGACCAAACTTGAATTAAGTATGATCAAACTCGAATCAAGAAGAGTAAAACTTGAATATCAAAGGCTCAAACTTGATGAACAAAGAGTAAAGCTCGATCAGTGAATAATGAAACTTGATTGTAGAAGGATCAAACTCGAATCAATAAGTTATGAAACTCGAACAAAGAAGGTTGAAACTCGAATTGTGAAGTGTAAAACTCGAATTGGTCCTTATCAAACTCGAATCTAAGGTGATCAAACTCAAAAGATAAGTAACAAAACTCGGATGACAAGTCAATAAACTCGATTGAATCTGTATCAACTTGAATTGTGTTTGATTAAACTCGAATATAGTTTGATAAAACTTAAATTTAGTTTTATCAAACTCGAATGGTTGTTTTATCAAACTCGAAAAACTTTTGAAAGTTTGTTTCTATAACTCGAAAGAAGAGGTTATCAAACTCGATCAACACTATGATCAAACTTGATCAAACTCGATAAAAACACATTTCCAACTCGAATCCTACTTTATATAACTCGATCAAAGTACTTATCCAACTCGAATTAGCCTTGATCAAACTCGATTGAAACTAAATTTTTAGTTTTATCTGAGTTTAAACAGGGTATTCAAAATTTCAAGTTCAAAATCCCAGTTTTCAATCAAAAATCCTCTATTTGATCCCAAAATGATTTCGAGTGTTCGGTTTTTGTTTACAAACACTTTTCACAAGAACTTTTTGCCTAAAAACAAATCAAACTACCAAAATTTGTCAAAATCAGTCAAGAACACACAAAACCCGAAAATACACAAAAATTCAAAGAACTTTTTATGTGTTTGGAGTTGAAATCTGAGATTAGATTCAATCTTTTCGTCTTGAAAAACTCTTTCTTCGATCCAAAATTAAGATCAAAACATACACAGAATAAAAAACCTTTGAAGATTTTCTGATTTTCGAAAATAGTTTTGATGTAACAGTGTTCTTAAAAACGATTTTCAGACTCCAAATCAGTCAAATCTTACCATATTAGGCTCTGATACCAATTGATATTCTAGTATAATCCATCACAATCAATATATGAACAATAAAGAACAAGTTAAGATGCAATTAACCGAATGATTTGATATCAACAAAGAGAATTACAATATGATGAATGAGTGCACAAAACCCTAGGTTGACCTTCCGTACAAGACAAGAGAATAATCCGTGCAAAAAGTGATGAACCCGTACATCACTATTCTATTTATATACAAGTTCAAAACTATTAAGTACTTACACAATGACCCCTAGACTTATTATTTTTGTAACATCCTCAAATTTAATGTAATAATTAAACTACTAGTTATATATCTCACCGGTAATTTGGTGAATTAATTATGTTAACCGACACATAAAAATTGATTCTACAATCATTTAATGAGAACATGTATATTAATGATAATTTACGAAGTTATAAGGCTTGTACATATATTCGAGCTAGTTTGACTCGTACATTGCTATGATATCCTTAAATTAAAATCTTAATTATAATCAATTAAATTTCCAAATGTGTTGTATCTTTATGTTAATTATGAATTTAAATTTGATTTAGTCACAAGCCTTAACTACTTTTACTAAACAATTGAAGTCTTGTGAATGGATGACTTATACAAGTATGTACAAATCTCCAAAGCTATAAGTACAAGTAACCTAAGCCTAATGGTGAGTTGGTGGGTGGATTATGTAATACTAATGAATGTTGATGATGAGAGTTGTGTATATAAAACTTTAGGAGGGGGTGGAGTGGAAATTTAAAAACCAATCGGGGTTAAAAAAAAACTTTCCCCAATCGGTGCCCTTTCTCACTTCTCTCACCTTCATAAAAGTTTCATTTCTACATCATGAAGCAAAGTTTAGGGCTGGACGTTTTCTGCAAGGATGGGCTAGAAAGCTCCAACTCAATACATAAATCCACAAGCTAAACTCAAGGTAACGTCATAAATATGCTTTGAGTTTTATATATATATATATATATATATATATATATATATATATATATATATATATATATATATATATATATATATATATATATATATATATATATATATATATATATATATATATGGGGAGTCATGGTGGATTCAAAAAGAAAGAATTGAGGAAGCTTAATTACAAATAAGTGAGTCCTCAAATGGTCTTGCAATGTTAAATCAAAGAAACTTATTAAAACTTGAGTTTAGATTTAGTTAGATTAATTTAAAGAGTGGATGCTTAAATTTCTAGATTTCTATGTTATAAATATTAAACAATGTTCATATATGTTTAATATGTATCAAATATATCATAAAATGAAGCTTGGAGGTGTTTGGGTGTTGTAAAAATGGGTCCTGGAGTTGTATGAACTCAAGAAAGAAGAAAACCCATCAAAATATGAATTTTGAAGTCCTTGAAATTAATCCAAGAATTTGGTAATTAAGGTGTTGAAATTCTTGCGTTAATGATGTTAAAAATGTATACATATGTTTATAGTAGTAACCCAATGCCAAAACATGAGTTTTCAAGTGTTTGGAACTATTGAAAAGGAGTTGGAATGGTAAGGCTACGAGCATGAACAAAACAGGGGAATTGCATCTGCATTCTCAGACCTGAGCAGAATTTCAAAAGATGGAAGTGTTAGCCCTATGTGTCCTCTTTGTCTGGGCTCTTGAATCACCTAAATCCGAGTTCGTATGAAAACGTTATGACCAAAATACTAAACTAGTGCGAGTTAGGAAATTTTCTTCGTTTCATTTCGATTTCTTCGTCTACGAACGCCGAATAAAAAGTCGTGTTTGTGTGAAATAACTTCAATACATTATATGATAATTATACATTGATATAACACCAAAGATCATCTAAAAGTTTATAAAACTCGTTAAGAGGCGTATCGGTGTCGGTAAATTCGGAAATTTAAACCGAAAACACTTAAATGCTCCAAATAATTTCCAAACCTTATGATATACTACTATAAGCTTATGAATACTTTGAATATCATTATTTGATAGGTTTGGAGCTGGAAGGAGTGACGGTTATCGGTTTGGGGCGTTAAGTGACTTATTGGCCGTTTTGAGCCTTAAAGGCTATTTCTAGCCTATTGTACAGTGAGTCTAGCATTGATGTGTGTGTTGCATACATAATTACATGTTTATTTTATTTATGACATTGTGCATAACTAATTGGCATCATCCTCTTATATGATGCATTACACTGATTTTAACATACTGCCCTAGTTGGCAGTTTTATTATTTAATCATGGCCTATGGCCAGCATACCTCATTTGATACATTTCATTACAGATATTAACCTTCATGTTATTCTTGAAGATTGTTCATTTCATACTTCACATGATTACACTTAATTACCTCATTGTGAGCTATGCTCATTTATCATTGGCCTCACCGGATATCCTGATTATCATTATTATTATTAAACGCTTTACTTTGTGTTTTTGCATATAAATTCCTACACTACATGAGCTCGTGGGTAGGTGGCCGGACATGGAAACCGGTTGGAGTTGCGCAGCTGGACATGGATTCACGGCTGTTGGCAACGGCGGGTTAGTGGGTCACGTACCGCAACCTATGCAAATTAATGGGCTATGCCCACACCATTTTTATTAAAAGATATTGCACTTGTCATTTCATATCATTTTAACATTTATACATGTTGTATATTTTGCACTCCATATCAATCTAGTAACTCACTTAGCAAATTATATTTGCTAACCCCTCACTTTTATATACCTCAGGTGGTGTTAGTAAAGGCAATGTGATTGCCGGCTTTGGTCCTAGAGTTTAAATGGACCATCTCTGAAGCCTTAACTTCGGTAAAGCTACGCTTATACAACTGGGTAATAATTGGGTAGTTGTCTACCATTATGATTGACTTGTATACTCTTTGGTTGATGATAGATCTTGTAATTGTTTAGAACTATCTTCTAAATTTATCTTACATTCCAACATTGGTTTATAATCAAACAGGGATATTGACTCCGTGCAAATGAGTCATGCCCGATTTTCTTTAAAATTCATGTTAATTATCATTAATCTAATGTAAACCCGTTAATTATTATATTATGTGATATGGTTGTTTCAATTTTTCATCAACAAAAGTAATTTCCCAACACAGTGTGTACTGCCGGAGGTAACGAATATTCAAGTGAATTCGAAGTGTTCTTTGTTCTTGGAAACAACAACGTCTTGCTGTTAAAGTGCAATATATTTCGTGGAATGCAAAGTGTTGTAAGTGTTCAAGTATATTTGGTGTGTTGTATCTCCTATTATTTTATAGGAAATTGGACTTGAAACAACAAAATTAATCATTTTTTTAATTACAAAACCGTTTTGTAATACTTCATTATTACAAGGTTTATTGTTAATTAACATGAGTAATTATGTGTTAAAAACCAAATGGTAACAGCTCATTAAATCACCTAATTGCTGACCCGCTTTGGCGAGAACAGGTTTCACGAACAACTTTAGCAACCAGAACGGGTTTCACACGAACAGCTTTGGCAAACCTGACCGGTCCAGCTCTCAACGAGAAAAAGCTTGACTGAGCTGAACCGGTCCAAGATTTGCACCCCCCCTGCGCGCGGGTGCTGACGTACACGTGTTCAGTGGATTTTAGCCTTCGGGGTCCAAGATTTGCAGCCCCTGCGCGCGGGTAGGAATGGATTAAAACCACAAACAATCTTGCCACAACTTTGAACACTCCTCCTTATAAACCCATTTTGGTTTTCATCTTCCTTCCTATATGGGACTCAAGTTCTCCCACTAGAAAGAGTTTCATTAATTCCAAACATCAATCTTTGAGCATCGATATCTCATTCATCTTAGCTCTGTTTTGGACGTTCTTTATATCGTTGGAATCCTATCTTCAAGGAGAAAAAACTCACAAAATATTAATTATATATTTCACCATTATATATAATTATTTTTTGTCCAAAAACATGAAAATACACTTTTTCTTTGAAAAATTTACATTTTTTCCCAACATATATATATATATATATATATATATATATATATATATATATATATATATATATATATATATATATATATATAGATTGAGGTTCAATTGAGAACTTTTATGCATCGGGGCACCTCGAGGCACTTTTGTGCATCGGATAATCCACCAAGGGTGCACAAAGGGCATTTAGGGAAAACTAAAGACATGATAATTAATTTATTTCTAAAAATCATTAAATGATAATTAGGAGTTACATTTTGAATTAAAATATCATATTAACTACATTCCTCATTTTCCTCCTCCTCATCTCTCTCTCTCTCTCTCTCTCTCTCTCTCTCTCTCTAATCGTGTTCTTCATGATTTTCTTAGTGATGATGATTTGAAGACGAAGAATAACGATGAACAACGATGATGATGAACATGAACAAGAGAGGTAACCGATGATAATTATGAAGAACATGATGCATAGATGGATGATGAACGATGAATAATGGTAATGCATAGATCGATGATGAACAATGACAATGCATAGATGGATAATGAACGATGAACAACGAAAAATAATGATGCATAAATGGACGATGAACAATGACGATGCATAGATGAATGATGAACAAGTTGAACATGATGCATAGCTCAATGAAGAATATGAACGACAAACACGATGCATAAAAGAATGATGAACAAGTTGAACACGATGCATAAATGAATTTTTGTATTTTTTTTGTTAAATGCGTCTTTTTTTAACATGATGCATAGATAAACAAGATTAACGATGAAATGCATCGATATCCATCATCTTTTTTTGAATTTGTGTAATTTTTGTTAAATTTGAAAATGTATCAATTGAATTTATTTGGCATTTATTATTTGATTATTTGTTGAAATATTAAATTTAATGAGGTATGCACATTCCCCAAAATGTCCTTCCTTGTTTGTTCTTATAATGCACAAGTTGCATAAAATTGTCCAACTATTTACCATTGTCATTAATCTAATCCATACAATTTTTTGATCTATTGGTTGATATGGGTTCTTTTGTACCTCGATGCATAAAAGTTCTCAATTGAACCTCCCTCTATATATATATATATATATATATATATATATATATATATATATATATATATATATATATATATATATATATATATATATATATATAGTGATCATAATATTTTTATTTTGTGGGTTAGTATACTTTCTTGTAAGTGGTTACACACTTATTTATCATTAAATTTTCAAATTGCCTTAATTAAATCATTACTTGATATTAATATTTTATTTGAAAATGTAGAGTTCATATTTTTAAGTCGTTGATTAACAAATAAGGATATATCGCATAAAAAAGACAACCAAACACATTTTATTCCTTTATCGTTTTTTTTTTTTTTTTTTTTTTTTTTTTTTTTTTTTTTTTTTTTTTTTTTTTAATTTTGGGTTTAGATTTAGTTTGCATAGTTTAGTTTTTTTTATTGTGAAAACTGGAAAAAAGATAGTCCGTTATTGAATGGTGCTAGTACGGTATTGATATTTTGATTTTCTCGACTTTTATAATAAAAAAAAAACCAGAATAAATAAAACCAAATAGATATCATAAAAAGTAAAGAAAAGATTAAGAATGACAACCAAACCAAATGGTACCTATTTGGTCGGTTTGGTATATAAACGAGGCTAAAACATAATTTTTTAAAAAATAAAAATTTATAAAATGTTGTATTAAACAAATTGATCTTTGAATTTGTTTTTTTTTTTAAATTATGTAAAATTATGACTCTTGGTCGTCAACTCTTTTGACCCGTCTGTTTGATTGAGCCAAAATTGTTACCCGTTGGTATATTGGTTCGATCCTAAGGGGGCGTTTAGTTCGTAAATTTTTTTCTCTGGGATTTGGATTCTGTCAAAGTATTTGCATTATTCAGCATTTTCATTTATGACGATTTTGTCAAATAATTTGCGTTATCTTTTAGGAAAACTTTGTTAATATGAAGAATGCAATGCAACTGTGATTTAAAATCGGAAGACTGAGTTTTTAAATAACATAGAATGGTGAGGTTTATGAAATCCTGAGATTTTAAATCCTTACTAAAATCTGTGCATATATATATATATATATATATATATATATATATATATATATATATATATATATATATATATATATATAATATGGTTCGTGTGAGTACCTAAAAAATGCAGAGTACCGTGACTACCTGTGAACACACGGGTTTCAGATGTGAACTTGCTCCGAAAAAAGGTTTTTTTTTTGTTTTTTTTTTTCATATTCATTTATATACAAATAATATAAGGCTATTCGTAAAAAATTATATACATTCACATATTCTAGCATCTTAAAAGTCATGTGAACGTGAAAAAATTCATGTGAACATGCTCAGTTGTGAACACACGTTCACAACAGCAGAGTTCATGTGAACACACACGTTTCACATAGTTCTAGTGTGTGTTTATGTGTGATTTTTTGCAAGTAGTCTTCTATTATTAATTTAAACATGATTATGAAAAAAAATTTCAAAAAAAATGGTTTTAAGCGAGGTACCTCCGGTACTCCGCAAAACTAGTGGTACTCATTTGAACCCAAATCTATATATATATATATATATATATATATATATATATATATATATATATATATATATATATATATATATATATATATATATTGAATTTTAAATTTGTGCATTCGATGTACAAATATGTGCATTTTGGAGTCGTTTTCACGTTCTCACAGAATTGAGGGTTTTTACTGAAACCCAATCCTATATGTATGTATGTATCTATGTATGTGTGTGTGTGTGTCTATGTATGTATATATGTATATATCAGGGCCAGCCCTGAGGGTGTGCAATAAGTGCGACCGCTCAGGTCTCCAACTTTGATAGGGCCTCATTGGAAAGTTGACCGGTGATCGGAAAAAATGGTAAAAAACTAAAGTCTGCTTAAGTTTAATTACCGTGTCTCAATATCATTGTTTTAAATGTTTTGAAATTAATTATTTTGTTCAAGTCATATGAACATGTTTTGATATCATTGTTTTAAATGTTTTTTTAATGTATATAGCAATTGTTAGACTACTAATATAAATTTAAAATTTTTTACATTTTAAGAGTCTACTATGTAATTATCGTACAGGGCCACCAAAATTCACAGGACGACCCTGGTATATATGTGTGTATGTATATGTGTGTGTGTCTATATATATATATATATATATATATATATATATATATATATATATATATAGACACACACACACATATATATATATATATATATATATATATATATATATATATATATATATATATATATATATATATATATATATATATATATATATATATATATATATATATAGGTGGGTTCAATGGAAAACATATATGCATTAGAAATATCCATGAAACCACTTTATAGCCATTGGATCAGGTGATGCATCACGCCGAAAGTCGATGAATCACGCAAAAATTTGATGCATTTGTGGTGGTGCATGGATGTTTTTGAAGGTTTTCCGATGCATGTTGGTTTTCCATTAAACACCTATATATATATATATATATATATATATATATATATATATATATATATATATATATATATATATATATATATAGACACACACACACACACATATAGGGTTATATATTAAAAATAGCAATATTTTTACCGTTTATAACGATTTTTTACTTGGATACCTGCTATAGCAGGTTACCATCCATTAATAGCAACAATTTTATCTTTTTACCAATTATAGCAACAACGTTTTATCTTTTTACCGATAGCAACAACTTTTAACTTTTTATCAATAACTGCGACATATCAAATGAATACGCTATTTATCTTTTAATTTATTATTATTAGAAAAATTAAATTTATGAAACGTTCAAATAAGTTCATTATTTATATTTTTGTCCAAATTTTGTTAGAGATAAAACAAATGCAATGTGCGGCAACGATATAAATAACGAACAGAGTTAACAATTTTTAAGTAAAACTTCAACGCAAAACAGAATTAAAAATAAATCATAAAAACAAAATTGTATCTAGAAGTCTTGGAACAAAAAATAATCATTAATAGAATAGAATTGTATCTTTTATTCCAACAATATGAGCAAAAATAATTCAAATGTGATGTTTTGTTTTACCGGTGATGACACGAAATTGTATCTAGAAATCTAGGAACAACACATAAATTAATATTATAATTATAATATTAATTAATTAGAATTCTATATTTGAAGTTTGAAGTATGTCTATTTGAAGTTTTTAACAATTATGGTTGTCTTATAAAACATATTTTTGGATGTTATAATTAATTATATTTACGTTTAAGTATTTATATATATGTTGTATGTATAATTCTAAAATTTGCATATAAAAAATTGAAATCCAACTACTTCCCTCCTAGGCCGACTACTTCCTAGTCCCCAGTTGGCCGGTCGACAACCGCTTTAGTGATTTCTACAAGATTGCATTTAAACCAAAATTCTATCCCTTAATTGAATAATTAAATCATATATAGTTATCCATAAATTAAATGGATGCATCTTTATAATATTACCCTATTATTTATCAAATAAATAAAAGATTAATTATCCATAATTAGATCATAATGATTTATAATATTATTCATTATTTATGAAATAAATAAATAATGCAAATATTGTTGTAATAAGTGTCCAAAAAATAATACAATGTAGCATAATGTGTTCATTATATTTATATGACATCTTATACAAAATGAATTGAGTTTCACATTGTCATGTTGCACTTAAATGGTCACCCTATGATACCCCTAAAAGCCCGGCTATGCATGAAGATATGACATATCAAAATAATCTTCAGTTTTTAATGTCTATAAAAACATATCAATTATCTTTTTTATAAGCACACATTGCTTCTGATGTCTCTCTAACAAAAACTGGAATATGAACTTATTTGAATGTGTTTTGATTTTCATAAATTGAGTTCTTTTAAAATAATGATTAGTTAAAGATAAAGAGAACTTTAATTTGATATGTTGTTATTATTTTTTTAAAAATAAAATTTGTTGCTTTTATCGGTAAAAGGCTAAACGTTATTGCTTTTATCGGTATAAAGACAAAAGTTGTTGCTATTAATGGATGATAACATGCTATAGCAGTTTCCCAGATAAAAAGTTGCTATAATCGGTAAAAAAATATGAAAATTGTTGCTATTAATGATAAAAAAATAAATAATATGTCTATAAATAGTAAAACTAAAAAAGTTGTTTGTATTTTTTAACACATACGTATCCATGCATACATACATATGCATACATACATACATATGTATACATATATATACATACATACACACATACATATACATACAATCATACATACATACATACATACATATATATATATATATATATATATATATATATATATATATATATATATATATATATATTTATGTGTGTGTGTGTAATGAGAACCCCTCTATTTCGTGAGAACGTGAGAACCACTCTAAACTTTGTGCATCCAATGTATAAAATTGCGTATTTTATACTAAAATTAATACGTTTGATAAATTTATATATTTCATGTAAATATTTGCACATCTAATAATATATTTGTCCACTTTATGTACGAATTTATGCATTTGACACATTTTACGCATTTAAAGTTGAAATTTGTGCATTTAGTGTATAATTTAATGAATTTAAGTTTTAAATGTAATTTTAATGTTAGATTATCATATTTATTAATTTTTAAAGACCAATAATGATTTTACGTTATAAATTTAATTTTTAAATTTATGCATTTTGGAGTGGTTCTCACATTCTCACAGAATTTAGGGATTCTTACCGAAACTCAACCCTATATATATATATATATATATATATATATATATATATATATATATATATATATATATATATATATATATATATATATATATATATATATATATATATATATATATATATATATGGGAAATTTATGCAAAAAATCCTAAAAGTACAAAAAAAATTTCGAATAAGTCCCCCTTTAATTTTTTTTTTTGATAAGTTCCTCTAGTATCTAAATCTCATTAATTCTCTCGTTTTTAACTTGTAACCGGTATAAAACCAGTTACAAGTCCACGTGGCACCGATCATTGCTGATGTGTACTTGTAAACGAAAACATATCATCCATTTTACCCTAAATTAAAAACCTAAGCTTGTTTTACCTTTCTGCTTCATATACCCTTTCGCTTCATCCTCGATTCCTCATCCTTTGTAACTTGGAGAACACCTCCTTCCTCAATCTCTGTAACGGCGTCTTCTTCCTCATCCTCTGTATCTTGGAGAACAGATTCGAGAGCTGGAGAACAAGCATTCGGTAGATGTTATTGTGGAGATATTGTTGGAATCTGGACTTCATCAACCAGGAGAAACCCCGGTAGAAAGTTTGTAGCTTGTCCTAATTTTTTAAGTAATCTTTCATTTGGAAGTCTTACAATTTGTTTTCTAGCCCTAAATCAGCGAAGAACGATTCAAGTTGCAGGATCCGCAAAGAAAATTTGCATCATGTTTGTTTAAGGGACTTCTTTTGTTTTATATTTGATTTTGAAGTTTAAAGTTGTATGGAAATAATGGAAGATGGTAAATGTAATACAAGAAAAGTTGTATTGTTGTGTCTTTTGAGAAGTAATGGAAAGAATCTTTCATTGGAACTTTGTTTGTTTTACTTGTTTTGTGTTGCTATGTAGACGTAAAGTGATCGTTTGTAGACATAGAAAGGAATAGATAATCAAAAGTTACTACCATGTCGTTGACGTGAAAATATTGTCAAAACATTACAGCACATGATGTATCAAATGCACATACATCCATATATAGACAAATGCTACATACTACCGAAACATAAAGTTTCAAATTGTTTGGAATATTAAAGTTCCCCCCAAAACCCAAAAAAGTTGTCCTATAAATGTTTCATGTACTTCCAATGAAACACCCATACAACAATAATACATGCTTAAGTGTAAATAACAATAATTAGTACAATAATACTTGAGGAACTAGGATAGAATTTAAAACTTTTACAACTAGGCATCATAAGTGATGCACCCGCATAACAACTGTTATAGTCTACAAGGTTACAAGTCATAATCCTGCAAACGAATAGTTAAGGCCGGGAAGTCGGCTACCCAAAACCCAACACAACATCCGAGTCATACCGCTAGTCTCGAATCTACTATCTTTAAAACAAGGAAGTCGAAATGCTTCCGCAGCGATATCTCCAAAACCTGTAAAAAGTTTAACAACTAAAGGGTAAACAACAAAACTTGTTTAGTGAATTCTAAGATTAATATAAATAACAATTACACAGTAATTATGTCTATCCAACACGTATTTTCTATCAACCAAAACATCAAGACCAATGACGGCAAATGCTAAGTTAGAGCAGGGGTCACCTCATCCTCACTGAGGAGTATTGGTGCCCCATAACGAATATGTGATATCTAAGATATCCTGCAAATATGTGCCCCTGTCCGAGATCTATAGACTTTTCAACATTAATCAATCACAAGATTCCACTTTCATCGCCCAACCCAGCCGAGTCAAGGTGGGGAAAATATTCACAATCTTTGGTATCCACTTCACCCATCTAGGCTAATCTGGTCAAGGTAGGGAACCATATGGTCATAGTAGCATCCTGTAACATTTAGTTATCATCACCCGCAGGTGGCCCGGTACATCACCAATTACATACTACTAATGACACCACAAACAAGTGTTGCCAAGACATGCTTGCAACCAAACGTGTCAGATCATCATTGCCCATCACACAAGGTGGCCCGTTGTTGTCCTCACATTCTGCAACACTTACCGGGGCTTCCAGTCCGACCATGCTTGCAGCCCAACGTGTTAGATTATCATCGCCTGTCACACGTAGGCGGCCCGTTGCTGTCCTCACATGACGGATCCCCACACAAACAATATGTTTATGTATATGTTGTTGTAATCGTATTCCCAGTATAATATCAGCACTCGTATATAATCTCACCAATATTCAAAGCAAACAAAATGATTACTCTATAATTGCAAGGAATAAAGAAGAATGTCAGAGAATGTTTTTCTCACACAGATGCGGCGGCTGCAATTGATAATTTGTATTGCTGAATGTGGGAAACCCTAGGTGGGTTCCCTTTTACATGGAATTGAATCAACTATCACACTATTACATATTCACCCCCTCAACTTGTAAAATAAAGGAAGCAACTTAAACAAAGTCTAGAAATGAATTACAAGGAAATAAACTAATAATAATTATTACAAAAGAAAGTCACAAGATCGAAATTAAATGTCTAACAATCTCCCCCTTTTCTATCATTGTGGGTGAACTCGGGAGTGATCCATTATTTCTCGGAGGCCAAGGACGACGTCGAACCGTCTAGTCACTTGCCTTAAATGTAGCCTCTCGTTCAGCAGTTCTATGCCACTGAGAATGTCTTGAATCTCCTTCGGTTTGAGTTTGAGTTCAGGGATTGTCTGAGCATCGTTTTCTTGTATTCTTTTGGTAAGCTCGACTCTGACTAATCTAATTGTTCCGTCAGAGTAGCAAGGCAAATCCTCAATGCGCATATACTTTTCTTCCCTTTTTGGTCCAAGAATATGATTCCTGCCCCCCCCCCCCAATAAAACTTTGAACGCTGGGTAGTGGTCTAGAAGGAAGATGTCTTGCTCTGGAGCTCTTAGACCGACTTTAACCAAAGCACTTTCAATCGCCATTTAAAAATCTCTTAAGCACATAAAAATGGAGCGGCGATTCATGCTTCTGGTAAGGGCGGCAACCGTTGTCATATAAGTTAGACGTTTCTTGATCCTGTTTTTCAATCTATCGTGAAGAAACTCAACACCGTCTACGTTCACGAAGTCTAGGTCATTTTCATTCAGATCCTGAACTGATCCATCTTATCGGAGAACCTCAAATGCAGGAGTGAACACTCGAGCTCTCTTGTACATATGGATCCTGACAAGCTTTATGATCTTTGATTTTGACCAATATTTATCCTTTGGTCTTTTCTCCCTGAGCATCATCTGATTGTACTCAGCCTGTTCAGCTTTTGATACATTAGTTAGTTTCATTAGTAAACGTATGCTGAATGACCCAGGCTTCTTCCTGAACACCATTTTAAACCTTTCTTCAAGAAAGGGATTCTGAAACTGTTCTGCCAGGAATTTTCTCAAAAAATCAAAGATATAGACCACTGTGTTCATCTTAATATACTGAAAATTTTCTTCAAGAAGCATTCTTTTAATTGAGAGAATATATCATTGTGTTCATCTTAATATACTGAAAACATGTGCAAAACGTGAAGATTTTGATCCTACAAGTGGTATCATAGAAAGGAGTGGATCAAGTTGTAGAATTCAATCAAAATTTGGGAGCAATTCCATTTATTTTTTGGATTTTACAAACTGTTCTTCGTGTTATTAATTTTTCAAATTCTGAAAAAATTGAATCTGCTCATTTTCTATTCATTCATGTTAAAATTTTAGAGTGTTGTTAGAAATCATTAGTGGGATCTACCGTTAACAATACATGAGATAATTCATATCGCACCAAGATTAATTTGGGTTTTTTTTTGTGATTTTCATTGTTCGTATATGTTCCTATTTGAATCTGTTACAATAGCTAAAGCAAAGTGTTTTCTGTTTTTGGTGAAACTAACATGTTTACATCTAAATTCAAACACTTTGGCATACATATAAAATGATTTTGTGGATTAATTTGTTTTCAAAACATTGGTTTGTAGAATATATTTGTGTATCATTCAAGTTACAGAGTGTTAGTTTCTTAAGTTATGGAGTCCATGTCCAAAAGAGTGAGTCGCGAAGTGATTTTCGGTGTCCACAAGTGCATGAGTCCTCTTTCTAAGTATCGATATTAGAGTTACTGTTGAGTCAAGTCTCTGATTATTCAAGTTACGGAGTTCTCTAGTTTTGTTCAAGTTACGAAGTATTAAAGTCTCTGAGTCCTCTAATATTGTCCAAGTTTCGGAGTTGTATTATATTTAAACTAAGTCTGAGACTCATCTATGTCACAAACTCAAGTGTCTATGTCAAGTCTCTGAGTCCGCATTTCTTCCAAATCTTGGACTCAACTCAGTCTTAAACAAACTCTCGGACTTAGTGTGTCCAAGTACAAGTCTCGGAGTCCTCCTTTACAAGTCTCGTAGTCCTAGTGTGTCCTAATACAAGTCTAGGACTACTTTACTCACTTTCAAATCTCAGACTCCACATGCGTTTCATGTTTCAAACTTTTTGGACTTTAACTGCTTTTGGAGCTCATATCTGACTGGAATATCATTACTAGGTCTATCATACGTTAAATCGAAGCTTGAATCGAGAACTACAATTTCGAGGCCTAATTCAACTCCAGAAAGAGGTGACAACAATTTTTCTGAAAATAACGTGTAAAAGTCACTTCGGAACCGTTTTTCACCAAGTTTGTTTTCTAAGCTTACTTGATTGAATTCTGTCAATTATCATTTCCACTAAATCTTTTACATTATATATTTACAGGTTTTGAGACAAGATGTCACATATAAGTTCTTCGATCAGTAAGAGTGATTCTATCGCAGTATCCGAGGAGCTTAAAGATTCACAACAAATTCAAAAAAATAATTACAATATTCTTAAGGAAACGCTAATAGAATTTGAAATAGAAAAAGGTCGTTCCAAGAACTTGAACTTGGACTTTGAAGAAAAGAAGGAAGCTTGGACCTCCGCGAGAGAGACTTATAAACAGCAACTCTCAGAATTGAGAAAGCGTCTTGATATGTCAAAAAGTGTTAGATCTAAATTTGTCATAGTTTCAGGGTTCAAAGTGTACTAAATGAAACTTAGTTTTGTGGCTAAATTTTGAGGGTTTAAAGTGTATTAAATGAGACTTAGTGTTGTGGGTTAAAAGACCAAAAGGTCAACCCATGGGTTTGTATAGTATTTGAATCCATGGTTTGCTTATAATTAGTTGGTTTTTAGGTTTTCCATGTAATCTTTCAGCATACTTTGTACGTACGTGATTTTGCAATCTTAAGGTTTCTCTAATCCTTTAAATGTTCTTATTGTTCTTATTATAATCATAATGTTCATGCTATGTTCTTCATGTTCTTGATAATATTATTGAATATATGTTGAGTCTTGAATGAATGCTTCTTATATAAGAGTTACATTTGGTATCAGAGCTAAAAAGGTTGGTTTTAAAGTGTTGATAACTTCTGATTTTTGAAATTTTGCATGAAAAATTCTGGATTTTTGCTGAAAATAGTTAAATTTCTTGAAAGTTCTTCGTGTTCTTCGAAGAACTCCTCTGTTTGATCTTTGAAATCGAAATTTCTGAACTGTTTGTGGTTAAATCTCGTTTGATACTATATTCCTTCGGGTGAACATCATACTGTTTAACCTCAAATTCGTGAAAGAAAATATATTTGATCTAAAAAATCATCCAGATTTGTGCATAATTCTTGTTAAATTCTTGCCTTAGCTCTTCTTTTAATTCCTCAGGTGAAGCATGTACCCCACCTTTAGAATACCAGCTAACCCAATATAGATCACTTTCATCGTGGATGCCAGTTTCTTCAGGCCTAATATCAAAACAATCCACAATTCTAGGGCCTGAAGATTCTGGTTCTTGGGTTTGAGGTTAGGGTATTGTTTGGAGTTTGGGAGGACTTTGGACCAGTGGGGTTTCTTTGGCTGGTGGGATTTCTTTGGGAGTAGGGGAGGAAGCTTGGATAGAAGATAATATTTCTTGTTGAGGCACATGGGATGAGGAATTTAAGAATTCAAAGGATGATGAAGATTTCTGTGGAGACTCGGGTTCAGGCTTTGGAATAATCGGAGGATAGTCTTCGTCAATATCAGAGTCTGTATCAGACACTAATATGATTTCGACCTTTTTAAAGATAGGCTCATATTCTACCATTTCCGAAAGAGGATCTAAAGGAGCTGGACCTTCAACCATAGGCTCATCTTCAATCATTTCATGAGCCTCAGAAGTCTTTTCCCCAAACCCTTGTTC
This sequence comes from Centrapalus pauciflorus, assembly GCA_020465985.1. Classification (NCBI taxonomy): domain Eukaryota; kingdom Viridiplantae; phylum Streptophyta; class Magnoliopsida; order Asterales; family Asteraceae; genus Centrapalus; species Centrapalus pauciflorus. Next base: position 73,323 of record JAANYP010001604.1, on the reverse strand, counting down.
TAACCTATCTACTTCTGCTCCCCCTATAATAAGCATCTGGTCCTCAGACTGAACTCTCTGACGCTTCTCCCCCTCATGGCGATCAGGGTCGTCCTGATCGTCATGTTTTCTCTTATGGGAGTCAGCCTGAGGACGGCACTGTAGCTCAATAACTGCAGATTCAAGACGGTCCATTCTGGTGTTTATCTGCTCTTGGACTTGAAGAATTAAACGTGTAAGCGCGTCCATCTTATCAGAGAGCTCAGAGATTTGGGCTTGGACTGATCGGGTACCTGATGGAGGCAGATCTTCAGAGGCAACACCCTTACCCTTGATGAATGATAAAAGGGCGGTATGTCGCTCCTCGACAGCTTCCTTGTGGGCGTCCAGGTCAGCCCGGGTAATAACACCAGCAGCACGTAGAGCTGCTGGAACATCTCGAGAGAGATCTCTAGATGGCCTGATGTTAATGGCATTTCTGTTGCAACATCAGGACTTCCGTTCATCATTTTTGGCTCCGCTGTGGGACGCGCAGATCCGGAAGTTTGTTGAGCCACCACGAAGGCGGCTTGTTCGGGGGTTGACACCACGGAGGCGTCGTGCTGTGTGTGTGGGGGTGGGGTGTGAGCTGTGGTCGAGCGAATGATGGTCACTAGGGACAACGTGTGACCGGTTTCAACATCACGGCTCTCTGAGTGAGAGGGTGATGCAGTATGTGCAATATCCCTGTGGAATGAAGTGGTCTCCCTTTGAGGGGATACCAAGTGCATGGTGGGGGTTGTTTCGACCATTGGACTGATGGTCTTTTGCTGGGTTATCCAGCTTAGGGGGCTAAGATCTCCCTCAGAAGCAACTCCTTGATCTCTCAATTGGACAGAGACAGTCCCTTCAGAATCGGCCGTCTCTTCCGGCTCACCTGCACCTTCCTCCCTTTCCTCAGACAACTCCCTCTCACCCAAACCCAAGATATTTTCGACTGCCACCTCAGCTCCCTCTATCTCACTCACACTCTCTCTCCTCACCTTCGGACTTGTTAGGCTCAGTCGGTGTTGATTGAGCCTCTTCCGGATAGAATACCCTTATATATACCCTTACCCTCTCGGTTTGAACAACTTGTTGCAACAGTGACAGCGAAATAGTCATTACCAGTACACTGGGATTAGCCTTTGGGATGTTTATTCGTTGAAGTGCGGCGGTGAAATATACATCTGCTTCTGGATGCTCATGAATGTCATCGTCCTTGTCCATGGCATATTGGATGATTAGTTGCAGGACCGTTGAAAGGGTATGTACTTACGCCCGCGCTTTGTTCTTTTCTCTAGAACAACTCTTTTCAATTCCTCGAAAAGGAATGCCGCGTAGTCATAATGTCGGTCGAACGCGAATGCGGCAAACATGGAAAGAACCTGGATTGAAGCAGAGTCGCGTCCTGGATGTTTCCCGGTGAAACATTTGTTGATTATGTCGAATAGGACTCTCCAGTGTGCTTGAAGGTGCTTTGTTCTAAATTTAGATGGCTTTGAGAGTGGGCCATCATATCCGAGTGATTTTATTTCATCAAGGGTTTCTAGAAGGGAAGGAATGGGCGTGAAGGCATATCTAGTGACAGAAAAGGCTTCAGCAGGGAGGCAGAGAATTTGGCGGATGGCTTCTTGGGTGATTCTAACTGGAACGCAGTCTATGGTAGATAGGAAGTGGGGTTCGGCATCAGACACAAAAGTGAGATGATGCCAGAATTGTTGGAGGTATATGGAAGGGACGAATATGGCGGTGGTTAGGGCGTAGAAGAGTGGGTGGCCTTTGAGGATATCAAAGGTGATATCCTCGGCTTCATGGCGGAGGGTCGAGATGTCAAGTTGCCAATTGTGGGGGGCAAACTCGACATATTGGGATTGGGGTAGAATGGACTCCTCGGGGAGTTGGGCGTTATTATTTAGGAGGGGTGAATGGGGAATGGTTAGAACGATTTCTAGTTCCATGAGTCTTGTAAACATGCAGCAGTGTTAGAATAGCAGACTTAAAAGAATAAAACATTGATACTAAGTCTGCGATAAGTGTGAATATGAAACTGTCTATTCTGTTTAAAGCATCGGGTCTTTATCAGTAAAATGTGAATTCTACTGAATAAAGTTCAAAGTCAATCGTTAAGAGACCAATGTTAGAATAGACATTTTCACTCAAACACTGATCCTAACTCTAATCAATGGTGCAAAGGACTTGAAATATTTTTTGAGATTTTTGATTTTTGAGAAAAATGCAAAAATGGAAAAAATTAAATTAAAAAAAGTTCTAAGTGTTGAATTTCGGATGAGCCAAATTCGGATGAACAGTGATCCGAATTCGGTTCAGTCCGAAATTCGGATGAAAAAATGCATGAAAAATCCAAGTATGGGGACCGAATTCGGATGGTGGTGAAAATGGAAACACTTAGAAAAATAAGAGTAAATGAACAATGTTGATTAGGACCGAATTCAAATGAACAATTGTCCGAATTCGGATGGGTCCTTTAAAACATGTGAAAATTTGCTAAGGAAAGTCATCCGAAGTTCGGATGGTCCGAATTTGTGACTTAGAAAATTTTCAGCAGTTAAAGTTCATACACATGCAACGTGAACAGTTTAAAAAGCTCATAAAAATGCATATCCTAATGTAAAAACATGATATGAACACTTTATATAACTACACTAAGTGAAAACACACTCGAACAATGTAATATCTCACACCGGGTAAATCCTTAACCCTCCCCCCTCTTACTAAGACTACAATGATTAAAGTAGGTAAAATGTCTAAAAACCAAAGCTAAAAACCTAAAAAATTTGAAACTTAAAAACACTAAATAAGGAGTTAGAAACTTAAATAAAGCATGAAATGGGTTACCTGAAGGTGCAGATACATGAAACAACAAGAAAAATGGAGAAAAACGGTTGATTTTGGAGCTTGCTTGGTTGTTAATGGTGGAATCGGCGGTGGTGTTCGACGGTTGGGAGAAAGAAGAAGAAAAGATAGCTTACAGGAGAAGAAACCTTGACCCGCGTTATTTAAATGAAGGGGCGGGTCGGGTCGAGGAGGATCCGCGCCTTTTTTCTTTTTTTCTTTTTTTTAAAGATCATGGGCCGGCGGTTTGTAACTAAAAACAATTGGGCCAAAAATTTTTTTTAACAAACTTAAAATTTAAAAGAATAAGCCCAATTAAAAAATCTTTTTGAATTTTTCTAATTTTTCTCTGAAAAAAACAAAATTAAAACCGAATTGAATAACTAATATTTAACATAAAGTGGATTAAGAAAATATTTTTTGTGATTTCCTTTAAGAACTAAGTTAAGACAAAAATAAGTAAATAAAGATAAAACTTTTTTGTGTTTTTATGACATATTACATTAAAAATAAAAAATTAAAAAGTTAAACAACCTAAGACCTAAACTTATAGAAAATTTAAAACAAAAAACAAAAAAATACATAAACTAACATCCTGAATATACTCCCCCTAAAATAAACACATATCATTTTTCATTTTACACTCTCGAACCTTTTAAACCTTTAAGATACAGACAAACCTGGATAAATTAGCGTCCCACTCAATGATGAACAATTCATATAGAAATTTGTCAGGATCATTAATTATTAAAAATGTACAAAGATAAGAAAATAATGAAGTTTAATTTTGTGACACAACCCTTAAATTTAAATAACATATATTTTCTAAAATAAAGGAATTTCAAACACGTATATTTGAAATAGAATTATTTTAGAAAGTGTCTAATATTTAACTAGAAGGTGGATTCAACATGCCGATATGTGATACTAAAAACTGAAAACGGAGTTCGTCTAAAGCTTTAGTAAAAAATATCAACAAGTTGATATTCCGTGCCTACAAAATACAGTTCAATTGTTCCCTTTTCTATGTGATCTTTAATAAAATGATACCTGATATCTATATGTTTTATTCGTGAGTGCTGCACGGGATTGCAAGAAATAGCAATCGCACTTCTAGAATCATAGTAGATTGGGATGTTGGTGAGCGAGAACCCATAATCATGTAATTGTGTTCTCATCCACAGCACTTGAGAGAAACAGCTTGCGGCTGCTACATACTCAGCTTCAGCTGTGGATGTTGAAACACAATTCTGCTTTTTGGAGGACCAACTCACAGGTCTGTCTCCCAAAAACTGTATTCCGCCTGATGTGCACTTCATATCAACTCTACAACCTGCAAAAGCATCTGAAAAGGCAGTAAGATCAAAATCGATTCCCTTTGGATACCAGAGACCAATATCGGGTGTACCCTTAAGATAATGAAAAATGCGTTTTACCGCAGTTAGGAGTGATTCTTTTGGGTCGGCCTGAAACGAGCACAAAGACATGTTGAAAACATTATATCTGGTCTACTGGTCGTTAGATACAGTAAGGATCCAATCATCCCTCTGTAAGTTGTATTGCCGAAACTTTTCCCAGAAGGATGAGTGTCTAACTTACAGTTTGAAGCCATGGGAGTTGCGATACTCGTGCAAGAGTCTAGCTTATACTTCTTGAGAATGTCAAGAGTATATATCGACTGGTTCACAAAAATCTCATTTTCAAGTTGTTTGACTTGTAATCCGAGGAAAAAATTCAATTCTCCCATCACACTCATCTCGAACCTGGACTCCATTAGGGTTGAAAAATCCTTACAGAAATTATTGTCAGTAGATCCAAATATAATATCGTCGACATATATTTGGACTAGCATTATGTGCGGGCCTTCCCATTTTGTGAACAATGTTGTGTCCACCACACCTTTGCTGAAACCAACAGAGATAAGAAAATTGGAAAGACTGTCATACCATGCGCGAGGTGCTTGTTTCAAACCATAGAGGGCTTTGTCTAACACATAAACATGGTCAGGTTTATGTGCATCAACAAATCCTTGTGGTTATTCAACGTACACCTCTTTATTAAGTTCACCGTTCAGGAAGGCTGTCTTGACGTCCATCTGGTACACTTTGAAATCTTTGTGTGCCGCGTATGCCAAGAAAATTCTGATCGCTTCTATCCGTGCAACTGGAGTGAAGGTCTCGTCATAGTCTATGCCTTCTTTTTGTCGGTAGCCTTTTGCGACAAGTCTTGCTTTGTTTCTTACCACAATACCGTTTTCGTCTCGTTTGTTCTTATAGATCCACTTTGTTCTAATAATTGTTCGGTCTTTGGGCTTGGGAACTAACCACCATGCTCTGAGCTGTTCAAATTGGTTGAGCTCTTCTTGCATTGCCACAATCCAGTCAGGATCTTTCAAGGCTTCATCCACACGAGTAGGCTCTATCATACAAAGGAATGATGCAAAGAGACATTCATTAGCAGATGCCCTTTGGGTTTGGACACCGGTCGAGATATCACCAATGATTTGTTCGGTTGGGTGACTCCGGGTCCATTTTGTCTCATGTGGAAGGGGTGAATAAGATGAAACTTCAGTGGTGAGTGTGGGAATGGATGACAAGTCATGGTCAATGGTTTTGAAAGAAGGTACCACTGGTTCCAGTTCAGGTTCAAGGTGCTCAGATGCAGGAATGGTGTTTGGCATTATGTGTGAGGGTATTTCTGGAGTAGATTCGACTGGAGATGTATCAGTGGATGACATGGATGGATGTGGGTATAAAGTGGTAGAAGAGTCAGATGGAATTTGTTGCGCAGTTGAATCGTTGTATGTGTTAACTACAGAAGAAGCAACATTAGAAGTATTAGTACTAGGACCAAAAAATTCTACATAAAAAGGATCAAGTAAATTAACAAAAGCAGAAGGAGCAAAAGAAGTAGATTGAGAAGAAGAGTCTCCAGGCATTGGTGTAATGCGTGGTCCTGATTGATCAACTTCGGGTGCCAGTTCAGCCATTTCATCAAATGTGACATGCACACTCTCATTGACTGCTCTGGTGCGAGTGTTGTATGCGCGATATGTCTTCGAGTTGGATGAGTATCCAATGAATATCGCTTCATCCGCCTTTTCGTTGAATTTCCCGAGGTTGTCTTTGTCATTAAGCATGTAGCACCTGCAACCAAATACACGTAAGTACTTAATAAAAGGAACTTTATTCAGAAAGAGTTTGTATGGAGTTTTATTTAAACACTTATGGATTATGGAACGCTTCTGCGTATAGCAATCTGTTGACACGGCTTCGGCCCACAAGAACGGAGGTAGCTTTGAATATGTCAGCATTGTACGAGCAGCTTCCACAAGGGTACGGTTACGTCTTTCTACGACTCCATTTTGTTGAGGTGTTCTAGCAGCAGAGTACTGATGATGAATACCTTTGGATCGAAGGAAGCTCTCTACTACCGAGTTCTTGAATTCCGTGCCGTTGTCAGATCGGATTGATTCAATGGACAACTGCTGTTGGGTTTTGACACTCTTAACAAAATCTATGATCTCTTGAGCTGTCTCATCCTTGGATCGCAAGAATTTTACCCAGGTATATCGTGAATAGTCGTCAACGATAACCAACACATATCGCTTCCCATTTATTTTCGCATTGGACCGCATAAATCCATGTGAAATAACTCCAACACTCTCTTCGATGATGGTTCGGGTTTTGATTTGGGAGATGATCTTTTCATTTTTCCTTTCTCACATGCTCCACATAGATGATCCTTTTCATATCTCAGTTCTGGGAGTCCTTTCACCAGTTGTTTTGCAGCCGGCTTGTTGATGATCTCAAAGTTTAAGTGAGATAGCCTGCGGTGCCATAACCAAGAGTCTTTTGAAGAGGCTTTTGATAAAAGGCAAATGCTATCCTTAACCATAAGCTTAGCTACATCGATGGTGTAAAGTTTAGAGTTACGGGAACCAGATAATATTTCTTTTTGATCCATACTTTTAACACTACAGTTCTTAGCCCTAAATGTAACTTCTAGCCCTTTATCGCAGAGTTGACCTATGCTAAACAGATTATGTGATAATCCCTCAACATAGTCAACATCCTTGATGACTAGATTATTCAAGACTAAATCCCCGTATCCTTTTATGTGAGCATGATTATTGTTCCCGAAGTTGACTGTCCCACAATATTGTTCTACTATGTTGGAAAACAATTCTCTCCTCCTAGTCATATGCTTAGAGCCACCCGAATTCATATACCGGATGGATTTTGCCTGAAAAATAAAGAGTACATGCAATGAAAATCTATAGGCATTTAAACAGATCCATCATAAATTAACATGCAAACTATGTTCTGAACCGAGATGTTCTTAAAACATGATGAGTTTAGACCGGGTCCTGAGCTGAGTGCACAGAAGCCAAACATGTCGGTTTAAGCACAACCGACAAGCAGGAGAACGGGTCCTAGCCTATGATAACTAGAAGCCAATTCAATGAAGTGCGGGTCTTGATCTGAAGTAACCAAGAACCATCTGCATTAAAATCAAACAACTTTGGGTACCCATTTTAAGATGGGTCCTTTTGGGTTAGGTGTTCCAGGTGAATATGGCATGTGTACAATCTTAGGAACCCATATTGCAGTTATGTGTGGACCAAATGCAGAGCCTTTTGAAAACCATTGAATCATTGATAATTGGATTTAACAGGCTTTGGTTTATGACCTTTTGAGACTTGTTTGACATTTTCTTTGGTTTTGGGCCTAGGCAAAGTACAAGTCTCAGTTTTTGTGGAGGCCGATGATGCAACATTTTTTATTTTCTTTTTCCGAATTCTCTTAGCAGGATAAGACACAAAAGCATTCATTTCAGGTACTTGACGTCTAAAACGAGTTGGCCATCACCAAACGAAAACTTTAAACAATAAATAGAATTTGATACATCATCACAAATATTTTTTTTTTAGATTACATGCAACCTATCTCTAAAAACAAATTCAATTGGCATAACAGTCTTCTTCACAAAAAAACTTGAAAATTTTTGCATAGACGTTTTGGGCACTCTTCTCACATGATCTGTAGGAACAAAACAACGAGAGTCAGTACGCATGGAAGACTTAGATTTTTGAAAAATTTTCTTTTCCTTGGTGAGTGGGTTTCTTGGAAGACTTAGATTGACTCTGAGTCTTCTTTGAAACCTCAGGTTTGAAAGGTTTTGAGCACTCACCTTTAAAATTGATAGAAGAAATTTCAACTTTCGCTTTACCTTTTTCAGATGATATGAGTGGGATTTTGATAGGGTGAGAAACTTTTGGCTCTTTTAAATGAGAATTTAAACTTTTTGAAACCATGTAAAATATTTCCTTGTAGACAGTTAATTCTACAGTTTGTTGAAAACTTTGATTTGCCAATTTTTTCTCACTCTTAAGAAGAGCTTCTTGATAATCAAGAGCTTTCTTTCGAGTTGACTTTAATTCCTTTTCTAAAACTTTGATTTTATGTTGAAGAACTTTTGTAGGAATATAAAGATGAGGGATTGGTTTGACTGGTTCTGCTTTCATTTCAGCCTCTGAATAACTAGACAAGAAATCTTCCTCTTGAGTAGGTACTCTATAAGGATAACTCTCGTTTAGCTCTTCATATCTAAAAGATGTTTCTTTTTCTTTATTTTCATTTCGTTTCGCATCCTCTTGGGTTAAAACTTCTTCCGATGATTGGTAAACGAAAGGCTTTAACCCAGCACCCATATATCTCATGTCATATAAAATAGGTAAAACTTGTTGAACCTTTTTCAAATATTTAGGATTTTTAAAACCAATTCCTTGTTTGTAATGATAAAACCTAGTTTCTTTGGGTTGGTTTAAATGAATAGTTTGTTCTGTTTGACCCTGTTTTAGAAATTCATCATCTTGGGTCTTTATGCGAGAGTACAAACCTACTCTTTCTTCTTCTATCATTTTATATTTTTCTAAACTATCTATGTTTTCCATACTTACAGAATCTAATTGTTTTGAAAGAACAGATATTTCTGATTTTAAAGAGTTCTTTTCATTTGATAGTCTATCCATACAAGATTCAAGATACGTATTCCTATCCTGAACATCTACCTTTTCAATTAGCATATGTTTTTATCACGTCATGATTAGTTAACCACTTCTTTTGATATAACTCATATGATTCTTTTAAGGTGTGGGCTAGATGTTCAGCCTTGACACACTTTTCCGTTTCTACATTTAATCTAGCTTCTAGATCAAGTATTTGTGTGTGCAAGTTACATTCATTTTGTACAGATAAATTATTTACATGCTTTGGAATATAAAAAGAATGTACCTCTTGTGCCTCAGAATTTGACGTGGAACATTCAGGATCCCCAGACCTGGCCATCAGACCTGCTGGTGGATCTTGCTGTGTCCCCCTCTCAGCAGACGTGTTTGATTCTGAATCTGATGTTGTAGCATAGTCAGCCAGTCCAATACGATACGCCATGTAGCAATTCTTTCCTTTCTCGTCCTCTTCGTCAGAATCCGCATCGTCCCAATAATCCTCTTGGGCAACCAAAGCCATAACATCATATCTCTTTTTAGCTGCCTCCAGCTTCCGATCATAATACCCAACGTCTCTTTCAAACTGGTTTCTGCATTCCCAAGCAAAGTGGCCCGGTTTCCCACATTTATAACACAGACGTTCATCATTTGTTTTTGGCTCATCAGCTCCGGGCCTCTCATCTCTTCTTTCAACCGGCCTCTTGTCAGCTCTACGAGATTCGCGGCTGTCGTCTCTCGTATTTTCTCTACGATCATAGTCCATGCGATCGTCTCTCCTCTTATCCATCCGATCATCCCTACGATTGTATTCTCGTCTATCCTCTCGTCGATCATCCCTTCTATCATCACGCCTTTCATAACGGCGATCATCTCGGTAGTCGCTTAGGTCATCATATCTTCGATCGTCTCTATCATCTCTTCTATACTCATCCCTCCTATCATCTCTTCGATAGTCATCTCTCCTCTTATCTCTCCTTTCATCTCTTCGATTATCCGAATACCTCCGCGGGACAGTATCATAGCGAAGCTGATTATTTGTCTTGGTACGTCTTTGTTGAAGACGATTAGTCCATAAGGCAATCTGCTCCTGAATCGTCACCTCTTCTTCATGATAAGGCTCATGCGGAGGCGAATCATATCTGCATTGATATGATGAAGAACCTTGAGCATAGGGTGCAAGAGATAGGTTCTTGTTTGAGATAAGAGCCATAGAATCAGCTGGTTGGATGCCCGTGTTTGCAGAAAGTAACAGGGATGCTAACTGAGTAGCCATCTGCTTTTGGTGATCGACATCTCCCTGATACTTTTTCAGTTCCTTGAATACCACATTTATAGACACATTTGGAATGTCCAACACTCGTCTAATGGCACGACATGCAACTTGCCATTCAGGGGCTAAGGAAGCAAAGAACTGGATGTTGATGTCATCATTATCTTTCTTAATGTGCAGTTTGTTTAATTCGTTCAGAACAGCACAGAATCTGGTGAATGTGCCCTATAGAGACTCCCCGTCTTTGGCTCTGAACTCAGTGAACTTTACCTTAGCCTCCTCGATTTTGGCTCGGTCATCTAAATCAGCTCCCAGCATTTGAACCTCCAGTTCATCCCACATCTCTTTGGCAGACATCTTGCTGTCCATCCCAACAAGTATATCAGTAGGAAGGGCTTGGTAGATGAGATACTCCGCCCTTTTGTCTGCATGCTGTCTGTCCCTGTCTGCCTCATTTGCAGGTGGGTTGGCTTCGGGCCTGGCAGGTATTTCCCGATAGTAGATGACAGGCACTTCGGTAATGGATTGGAGCATTAGATTACCATTTGGATGCATACTGACGAATTTAATGAATCTGGGCTTCCACTGCTCGTATTCATCAGGATATAGAACAGGTGGTCTGTTCTCAGATCCTAGGAAAGTGCCTCTCGGGACACGGTTGATAGTGCTGAAGTTAAAGAATGAGATCTTGAAGGTGGAAACTGAAATTCGGATAATCAGAACTTCGGATGAACAGTTTCTCGGTTGAACAGTGATTCGGATGGTCCGAATTCGGATGAAACGTGGAAAAGTCGGATGTAGTTGAGTTCGGATGAACAGTGGAATTCGGATGGTCCGGACTTCGGATGAATAGTGGAAAATGTGATGGACCGAAGTCTGATGGAACAAACTCAGATGGAATGAAATTCGGATGGACCGAATCTCGGATGAACAGTGTAAGTTCGGATGGACACTTAAAATAATAGTTCAACTCAAAAAGACCGAATTCGGATGGGATCCGAAGTTCGGATGGTCCGAGATGTAATTTTAAAATGAAGCACAAGTAATTTTAAGTGTTTAAAAATACTTTAACAGAACTTCGGATGGTCCAAAGTTCGAATGAGTCCGAAATTGGGTCCGAAATTTGTTAAAGTTTTGTCCGAAATATACCGAAATTTGATCCGACGAGGATCGAAATGAGGTCTGAGTTAGTCCGAAATAGGGTCCAAAGTTCAACAGTTATGATTTTCCAGATTATTCATAGAATTAAAACAAGCAGTTTTTAGCCTAAAAATTATTTCTAAATGTTTGGAAAAATATTTTAAACACGTGTAGGTATTTAAAACACACCAAAACACCTAAAAATCTATTAAAATATGACCAAAACCGAACCAAAACCCACTTTTCTCGATGATAATAAGCAGATTTTTAATGACAAAAACACGTAATGATTAAACCTAAACAGCTCGAAATCACTATATGATGAATACTAGATGATTATAGGATGAAGAAACACGAAAAACATAAATATAAGGATGAAAAATTGATCAAACCGTGGGTTTTTAAGAAGAACATGAAGAACAAAGCAGAATCCGAATATGAATCAGTTGAAATCCACCTCCTGAGCTCTGATACCAATTGTTATAATCGTATTCCCAGTATAATATCAGCACCCGTATATAATCTCACCAATATTCAAAGCAAGCAGAATGATTACTCTATGATTGCAAGGAATAAAGAAGAATGTCAGATAATGTTTTTCACACACAGATGCAACGGCTGAAATTGATAATTTGTATTGCTGAATGTGGGAAACCCTAGGTGGGTTCCTTTTACATGGAATTAAATCAACTATCACACTATTATACATTCACCCCCCTCAACTTGTAAAATGAAGGAAGCAACTTAAATAAAGTCTAGAAATGAATTACAAGGAAATAAACTAATAATAATTATTACAAAAGAAAGTCACAAGATCGGAATTAAATGTCTAACATATGTAATTGGCGAGTGGTTCCCAACAAGTTACATACACACATACATACGCAACGACATCTACCCCGAATTAGAACGGGAGTGGTTGTCCAACAATGAATCAAGTACACTGGCATCACCTACAACGTGTACATTGGGATTTCCACAGCTACAATAGACTGAGAATAAGCCCTGGACATCCATATGAGTCCAACCAAATCCGCAACCAAAGTTGAGGTCCCAAGACCCTCATTAGAATCTATAGTGGGTCACATGACCCTTCAAGAGTTGTCCTCAAAGTGGCCCAACTAACCATTTATGAGTGACCATCTACTTGATCCAACTAACCATTCACCATTAACGGTTTAATATATCATTGAGACCATTTAATAATCTATAATAAGCCTACTGAATAGTCCTTATCCACAGTTTATAACCAATCGAATTGTCACGATGAGTGACCTCATTTACAACTTGGGATTATCATACATTCGTCTCAATGGTTGATCATTGCCACATAAATGACTTGTTTGGCAGATGAGGTCATCAATCACGTATCATCACATTTCAATCCATATTATTCATGCAAATAAACATTTAGGCATATCATATAAAATGCATGAAATTAATTAGCATGTTATTATGCATGGTCAAATATCATGTTATCAACAAATGCACAAACAACAATTAACATGCAATCGTTCTTTTACATTAGTCCTAGAACTCACAGTGATTGGCTAAATATAGCCTTGACGTCTCAATTCAACCTAGAAATGCCCAAATAAGGCAAATGCTTCTTCAAATAGGATTCAACGATCCAATTTACCTACATGGTGTTTACATAACAAATATATAAGCCTCCAAAGCTTATTAAGTCCATAAAGTTCTCCGAATGTGAGTTCGGGTAACAACGTGAGAGTTTCGGGTCATTCCGATACCCAACGAACTCGGATTCATGTTCCAACTTTGGGAACAACTAGACTCATACAATAGGAGTTGCAAACAAGTGTTGGATCCAAACTTAGAGGCTCAATGCTCTCAACAACTCTTAATACATTTCCAATTACATTTAGGTTCCAAACCGAAAGCCTTAATCCATTTCGGGACTCTATGAGACCCGAAAGTGGAATTACACTTTAGAACCCTTTAAAGACTTAATTTAGATGTATTCTACAAGTATTAGATGTTAGCATAGGACCCCGTAGCTCAAAATCAAAAAAAATGGATAGCCAGTTTCGACTCGTCGAGTCACTCAAATTTTATGAACAGAAGAATTCGACTCATCGAGTCGCTCACAGACTTGCACTTCTTCCCCCTACGGGTTTAACACCCAAAATTTCAAAACTCAACCAAACTCAAAAACAACACTTGGAATCGATTATACAACATATTTAAACACTTTTAAGCTTATTTTGATCTTCCAAAACATCACAAATGCAACCGTTTGATCTATGGCTCAATTTGAGCCCTAATTGAGTTTCTAACTCAGTCCGACCAAATCAATGGATATAGATACGTATTATGGCTCCATTTTAATCAACTAACATACTAAAACAACATATTTAAAGATTGGAGCCATTTATGATCATCTAATATAAAACTCACTAAAGGGTTACACCCCATTAATGGAGGAATCAAGAAATAAAAGAGACGAAGAAGAAGAAGAAGAAGAAAAGGGAGTGATCATACCTTCAATAACTACTTGGGTTTGTAAGATTTTGAGTTCAATTTTTGATTTGCACCACTAAACCCTAAATCCTCTTATTTTCTCTTCTTTTTTCCTTCTCCAAATGCAAGAACATACACACACACACACACACCCATGGTGTGTGTGTGTGTGTGTGTGTGTGTTGGACGTTTTTAATAGGCAAGGGGAGAAGGGTTTGGCCTTTGGCCACCCTTAACCCTTCAATTTTCTCATCCATACACATATAAACCCTCCCAACATTTATATCTTTCATTTTATTTAAAATAAATCAAAGCCAATTCAATAACTCATTTGAGCATTTTTGACATAATCATACTAATCACATTCAAACCCCACATAAATCACTTCTTATGTCATAACTAATTGTTATTTAATTTTTTTACGAATTTTGGGGTGTAAGATCCAAAACAAGCCATATTTAATGATGCTAAGGAAGTATTTTAATGGCTTTCTCGGCTGATGATCCTCCTCCATCTTCATCATACACAACCTTCCTCAGTTTGTTTTTCAATATCCTTCCAGTGGCCTCCTTATGTTTTGTACATGTGGAACATAACCTTGTTTGGGGGGGGGGGGGAGTGGGAGGCTTGATGTTGTTGTACGTGGACAAGTTCTTCAACTGCTTGCGATTCTTCAGGTTCTTCAATTGGTTGTGATTATTCAGGCCCTTGAAGTTGTTGGCTGTCTTGTACATGGATATCCACGTACTTAGGTAATTCAACATCTACAAGAGACACTTCATGCTTCAGATTCAAACCCCTTGAGCTCTACATGATGAAAATGGTTAGTGATTTAAGTGTAAATATGTAAAACAAACATTGATAAATATGTAGAACAAATAGAGTTATAAATTGATTAATTACACATACCCCTTGGCCTGGTGTTGTTCACTAAGGCCTTCCACTTCCTCTCATAACATTTTTTGTAGTTAAACTTGCTGATCTAGGCCTACCTCTTTCTCTCATCACATTCCTTATAGTTGGTGTTGCTGATCTAGGCCTACTTTTATGCTTTGGTTCTTTTACTGATGGCACTCTTTTTTTTCACTTTTACACCATCTTGCATTATGCCCCTTTTCAAAGCAATTGCTACAAGTCATTATGCTACTAGTAGTTGGTACTTTCTTGTATGAACCTTGTGCCTCACTTTCATGCCTTTTCCTTTTGATGGAAGGCTTACCTGGCATCTTTCTATCTAGTGGTGGCAATGGTTTTAAATACTTAGTTTGGGGCCACATTTTGCTTCCATTGAGAGGCTCTATTGGTTGGTTATAAGCCTCCTTGAATTTTTGTACACTGAACTAGTCACTAACATACTTGGAAGGGTCATCGTTTATGACATTTATAGCACATACCCCATGTACACATGGGATTCCTTAAATTTGCCACAATCTGCAGCTACACTCCCTTTTTTCAATATCAACACATACAAAATCATTGATTGACTTGACCTCAAAGACATTACAACCACTTGGTACCAATCTATGCATCATGAATATATATCAAGTTACTATACTAATTCCTTTGCATAACAATACTAATAAAAGTCAAATAAAAATCAAATACTAATTCCTTTGCATAACAAAATTGACCTTGCATGTCTAGATCTTGGAATTAGTTTCCTTTTGATCGAAGGGCAAACATCCCCATCCCAATGCTCTGCTTTCATCCTCATTCTGTAATTACTTTCCATAACAAACAACCTTACCTCTTCTAGCATTGTGATAAATTGCTTCCTTCTTGCATCCATAATGACAAAGTTGAAACTCTCACTCATGCCATTTTCTACTACCTCACAACATCTGTCTAGCTGAAAGAAAGCCCTACATCAAGTATCAGAGTCACTTTATAACAAATGATTGTATGTATCTTCATTGATTGATTTGTTTTTCTACATGTTTGGTATGAATTCCACCCTGAAACTTGAATTTGCAGCAGGCCAAAATAAGTTTCTTATTTATACAACAAGATGTTTTTCAAATTTGCATAAATGTGTCTTGCATATTGTCGATGTTCAGCATGAGGAATTATTTGTTTGATAGCTTCAACAAGACCCTATGTAAGCAAATTATGTTCGTAAAAAAATTAGATATGGACTTAACTCATTAAAAAAAAGTTTGAAAGTTCACCGTGTGTTGATCAGATATGACTGTGATGCCTGTTCCATCTTCTAACCCATGGTCATCAACAACATTTTCAATGAACCACATCCAATTTTATATAATCTCTGCATCGACTACAACCCAAGCCAAAGGATAGATTGATTGTTTGCATCTCTGCCTATTGCTAACAGAAGTCGTCCTTTACATATCCCTTTTAAAAAACACCCATCCAACCCAAGCACTTTCTTTAATGCTGGTCAACCATGTTTTTATCCTTTGAAACACACATAAAACTAACTAAAAACAGTAGTACCATCTGGCTGTGGATTAACCCCAACTTTTGTTGAATGATCTGGATTAGATCTTAATATCTCATGTGCATAATCCCATACCCTCCCATAGTGCTCAGTCAGTCCACCATCTGATTGATTAAAAACAAGTTGTCTGGTACTATAACATTGAGAGATACTAACTTTTATCAAAAACTTATCAAGAATATCTGCTTTCATGTCTTTAAGCTTCATATGAGGATTTTTAACCAACTCTTTCATGTACATTTTTGAAAGCCATGAGGATGTAACCATTGCACCAAAGTTATAATTCCTTGCACACTAATGTTGATCATTAAGGGTTTTGATTTGAAAACTATCTACTTCAGCTTGCTTATCTTAAGGCCATGATGCCTGTAGCTTAAATGGACACACAAACCCAACCTTTGCCTTGCAACACCTGACAATAAGTCTGGCCGTTTCATTTTTAACATAACACAATTGGTAACCATTTGCAACTGCATAACATGTCAAACAGTGCTTAAGTTGTGCATGTTCTCATATATCATCCCTATAACTGGTTTCATAGATGTCCAATCAACAGATGGATCAAACATTGGGTACATATGAGCATTATTTAAATCCTTTCGGCCATCTTCATATTCCTCACTATCCTCAACAACTTCCCTCAATTGTACATCATCTTCTTCTTCACTTTCCTCTACAAATTCCCTCCTTTCAATGTCACACAATTTATTTAGAAATGGGTCATTAGCTGTTTGGTTAAAATGACACATCTCGTCCTCATTCTCCATGTCCAAGGAAATGGAGTCTAATCCAAGGTCTTCACTTTCACTCATTACATCCTTATCATCATCATCTACTAGTTCTTTGTCCTCACTTTATCACAAACATTGTCTCTTCTCCTAAAAATTCAATCAAGTCTTCCTCATATGCATATATATAAACAATTAATCATCTATTACCTCTTAAACCATGTCAATCATTCGGTTAAGATCCTCTTCACATTTTAATGACCTCAAACCTCCATACATTTCTTTACCAGGAACCAAATATTACACATTCATTACTTCAAAATGATATGTCAGACTTCTAAGCCAATCAATAAAGTCTAAGTAATTAACATCCTCAAAAAGTATCGATTCTATTTTTAACAATCGAGCACTATACTATATTGGTAAGTTAAACACCCCATCATAATTAATATCAATCATGTGACTAATAGTTTCTACCAATTCAATCAACAATATGCAAATAATAAGAACAATAAATGTAATCAATACTGACCGAATGATTTGATTGAAGAACTTGATGATTACAAAATGATTTCTGGAATATTCTTGTACAGAGCAGCTTTTACAGATTAGAATGCGTACAAAAAGTAATCTAACAGATCTCTAAAATTAGAAAGTCAAAGTTCCTATTTATACATTTATACACACTATTAAGGAATTACACAAACAGACCCTATGTAACACCCTACTTTTTCGACTAATGCCACATAGGACTCACAGTCCACGTCATCAAATCATAAGCAATGTCATCAAGGGTTAAACAGCTAATTACTACAAAATATCAATATCGGACATAAGTAACACAGGACGGGAACCAACCCCCGTCAACAAAGTCCGGCAACCACGACATAAGTAAAGGTTATAGTCATCCATAAGTCACTGGCTAATAAGCCAAACCACAAAACATCAAGACTACTTACGAAAGTAGTCACTAACTACATTCCACGCGGCGGGTCTCGGCTACTGCCCGCTGTGTCCCTAGCCTCAGTCCTCGTTCCTGAGATCCACAGTTAAACAACAGTCAGCGGAAAGCTGGTGAGTTACTATCAACAACTTTAAAACAGTTTATAAAACAGTTAGCACAACATAACAACTGGTAAACAACTCTACATGCGGCCGGCATCAACGGCCCGACGCCTCATCGGGAGCGACCCGGCACAGCCTGCATAGCCCACTCCACAAAGTAGTGGGTTGTCAGGTCCACTGGGTTGGGAATGACCCAACAGGCCTCTACTCTGCGTATCAACGACTATACGCGTGATCCACGAACTCTGCTCTGTGCTAACAAGTATCGACATATGAAAGGAGTCCACACTGGACCCGAATAATAAACAACGTACCTCTTTGAAAACTCAGTAATCAACAACAACGCCTCTATTTAAAAGTAAGTAACTCACCTGAAGCACGACTACAATCTCGCTATCAACGACAGTCTCTACAAGTCCCAGGTCTAGCTACGAATCCTGGCAACAATAAATACAACTACACTGTAACGACTAGCTACGGAACTCATAACGACTACACTACTGGACTCCCTAGCTCAACATGAATCAACAAGCCAAGACACACGAGCGCGGCCAGGAGCGCGGCCGTGATCGTGGTCGCGGGCTCCACGTCGCGGCCAGTCATCTCGGACGCGATGACTCCGCGCTGCCCCTCTCGTCGCGGCCGGGCTCAACTGAGCACGCCCGTGCTCGTCCGACCCGCGACTAACGTCTCGGTCGCATTCCACTGCCAGCGACCACCTTTAACCGCCTCACCCTGATCGCGGGCGCGACCAGGGGAGCTCGGCCGCGATGCGGCGACGAACAGAGCAGGTTATGCTCTGTTTTTCTACAGCTACGGGAATTGCTTTTAATCCCGATTTTACGCATTTCAGGGGTTATAATCCAACCCCAAGACATGTTAACTACTTAATATGATAATTCAGCTCATTTGGTACAAATTACTAACCTTAAATCTGATTTTCGATCTTGGATTTGCTCAAATTTGAAGGAGAAGTCAAGACCTTCACTTATGGCTGCCTTTGATCTCTTTCCTCTATCTTTTCCCTTTGGATTTCAGTTGAAGTACATAAGCACACACTCACACCTTTAGGTTTCAATGTAAAATGAAGAAGGAGGAGTCATAACACGATATATATATACGTTCCCGGTCTCGAACTCAATTAAAACGGGTACGATACTCATTAATCACTAGGTACACACCCATTAACCCATTTAATCTCAAATTAACAACTTGAGTTTAGAATGCCAATTAACTCAATAAAACAACCCCAAATCCCCAATTACTACTAGACCGGTTATTATCTCAACCGATTAAAGTTACACGCCATAACAATCTACTTTACCAACTCACATGCAATTAATCAATTAGAATTTACCAACTCATCGAGACAACTCTTAAAGCCAGTAAATAAATTCCACGTGCCAGCTACTAGATCCCGGATGTTACAAATCCTCCCCTCTAGAACTGATCCCGTCCTCGGGATCCCGACTCGGGCAGCTAGATTGGGATAACACTACTACACATCCGCCTCGGATTTTCAGATATCATCAGAGTTCTCATTCAACGCCAAGTGAAATCTCATCCTTCTGTAATTTCTTCATCTTGCGGTCTACGATGGCCTCAGAAAGATCTGCATATCTCGATTTCTCATAAACCTCAATCTCTGTTATAGGAATTGCTCCTCCGTAGGGCTAAACATCTGTAACACTTGCTCGTCTATATCAAACTCTAACTTCTTGGTCCTTTTATTGGCATGTTACTCCCATCGGCTCCGGGCTACCTTCGGACTCCCTATGACTACGACTATCTGCTCACTGGTCCGCTAAGCAATCTCAGGACTTGTAATCTCTCACCCTCCTACTTCCACCTATATGCTAGATAACAATCTCAACTGAAGCAAATGAGTATCTCCCTTACCATTAAAGTACTCTGATTGACAAGTTAACAAATCAACGGTGCAACAATCAACGCAGGGTCTTGATTGGATCGACGGTAATGACCTACTACCTTCATGAACCAGCGAATATTTACTACATTCCTCGCTTCTCATCACTCTTAACAGCTTCTAACTTAACGGGGTTTACCGGAATACCTCCGCCGCTAACGACATGTCTCAAAACTGGACTTCACTTCACGGTAACAGACTAGGCAAATTAAATCAGCGGTTTATCAACTCCTGAAGTCGACTCACCAGCCTTCTCATCTCGCTAGGGTCAGTCAATAAGGTACACACTTAGTAGCACTTAACATTAATTCAACACGGAATTCTACTTATCAATCTAATGACAACTCGAATACTTCTTAAGGAATACATCAGGAACTCAAAAACAACATCAACCGTCTCTAAATTCTCCTTTCTTCATTCCCATCAACTGCACATGTTAGGACGGAAGGACAACCTTTGATCAAACGACAACGTGCCCGAACTACCGAAAAGGGACTGACACTGTGTCTACTACACTCTCCGTACACCATAAAAACATAGCCTCGAAATTGATAAACAACTAATCACCTTAGAACAAACAATATCAACATGCTGAACAGCTAACCAGTCCCTACTTATCATAGTACCACAACTACTAATCTCCATAGGTAACAGATCAACTTTAAACGAATGACCATCTATCTCTAACTCATACTAAGCATCTACCGATCTGACTACAAAGATACTACCATCAACTGACTCCATGAGCGATAACTCTAACAACTCAACGGATGAAGCAAAAATGAACAATAAAATAAAAGGTATGAAGGAACACCCTGTCTCAGAACCAACCAAAACTCGGATACTATAACCATTAAACATAAACGTACCAGAAACTACATCAACTGTCTCCCGAGTCTCCTCTGCTGTCAACTGGTAGGCGCGACCTCTGACTGGCGGGACTGCATCTCTATGTGTAGACGAACTCGCAAAACTCTGGCCCTGTGCAGGTGGCCTCGATTCCCCCTGCCTATGGTCCCCTTGTCTCGGAGCTATACAATCTCGTGCCTGATGTCCAGCCCGCCCACAATTAAAACACAGCGGGTCTCTAGAATTATAACCTGACTGAGTGTGGCCAGCCTGGCCACAGCGAAAACAACGTACATACCGGGGGTCACACTCTCCGGTATGCCTCTGACGACATCTCCTACACCACCTCTCTCCCGAGACAGGCTCAGAACTCGGTGCTCCTCCTCTCTGCTCAGACTCACTAAAGCGACTGCCCTTTTCATCAGGCCTATGATCAGATCTCTGAGAAGACCTATCTCGGTGCCTGTCTCCTCCCTCGGACTCAGTGCGCCGGCGATCATCACTCCTCGACTGGAACTGACTATAACGGCTATCTCTATCCCTGCCTCTGTCCCGGTCAGATCCTCCAACATGTCCGGCTGACTGAACCAATCGTGGCTGCTCCACTA
Organism: Centrapalus pauciflorus; assembly: GCA_020465985.1. Classification (NCBI taxonomy): domain Eukaryota; kingdom Viridiplantae; phylum Streptophyta; class Magnoliopsida; order Asterales; family Asteraceae; genus Centrapalus; species Centrapalus pauciflorus. The sequence continues at coordinate 51,934 of JAANYP010001604.1, read as the reverse complement.
CCGGATCCCTACGCGATAACTCGCTCTCTCGTCTACGGGCCAACTCAACTGCCCTGGCATAAGTCGGAATGTAACCGGTATCAATAAACTCCCGGATCTCCTTACGCAAGCCCATCAAGAATCTATTGACCTTCCGAGACTCTGTACTAATCTGAATAGGCGCAAACAAACTCAAATCGATGAAAATCTTCTCGTACTCATCAACCGATCGCTGTCCCTGGAATAACGTCAAAAAAATCAATCTCCAGCTGAGCCCTGCGGTCCTCGGGACAATACTGCTCCTCGAAACGAGCCCTAAACTGACTCCACGTCATCTCGTATGCCGGTACGTCTCCCATCATATCTCTAATAGTCCGCCACCACTGCTGAGCACTAGTCCGTAGCTGTGCACTAGCGAATGTCGTCATCTGATCCGGGTGGCATCCTGTGATACGGAAGGCCATCTCCATATCCTGTAACCAGTACATGGCCTTTACGGCCCCGAGCTCGCCGTGATACTCTGGCGGGTGTGCAGCAAGGAACTCCTTATATTTACACCCCTTGCCTGCCGCTCGTGATGAACCAGCTCCTGAATCTCTACCCCCGCCTGAACTCTGGGTCTGGGACTGAATACCCTCAGCACGGCCTTTCTCGTAGGCCTCCTGTAGTCGTCGGGCAAACTCCTCATCTGATACTCGTCCCCCAGTGGGGCCCTCGGGTCTCTGCTCATCTGCCATAAGGTCTCTGCATAATACAAACAACATTACTATAACGACGATAATATAATTCTACAATTCTTAGACCTACTCATCAAAGATCAGGCCCAAGGATCTAGTCACTGGTTTAAGCCTAAGCATCACTAATGATACTTAAACCTTAAACTAATGCTCTGATACCAAGCTGTAACACCCTACTTTTTCGACTAATGCCACATAGGACTCACAGTCCACGTCATCAAATCATAAGCAATGTCATCAAGGGTTAAACAGCTAATTACTACTAAATATCAAAATCGGACATAAGTAACACAGGACGGGAACCAACCCCCGTCAACAAAGTCCGGCAACCACGACATAAGTAAAGGTTATAGTCATCCATAAGTCACTGGCTAATAAGCCAAACCACAAAACATCAAGACTACTTACGAAAGTAGTCACTAACTACTGTCCACGCGGCGGGTCTCGGCTACTGCCCGCTGTGTCCCTAGCCTCAGTCCTCGTACCTGAGATCCACAGTTAAACAACAGTCAGCGGAAAGCTGGTGAGTTACTATCAACAACTTTAAAACAGTTTATAAAACAGTTAGCACAACATAACAACTGGTAAACAACTCTACATGCGGCCGGCATCAACGGCCCGACGCCTCATCGGGAGCGACCCGGCACAGCCTGCATAGCCCACTCCACAAAGTAGTGGGTTGTCAGGTCCACTGGGTTGGGAATGACCCAACAGGCCTCTACTCTGCGTATCAACGACTATACGCGTGATCCACGAACTCTGCTCTGTGCTAACAAGTATCAACATATGAAAGGAGTCCACACTGGACCCGAATAATAAACAACGTACCTCTTTGAAAACTCAGTAATCAACAACAACGCCTCTATTTAAAAGTAAGTAACTCACCTGAAGCACGACTACAATCTCGCTATCAACGACAGTCTCTACAAGTCCCAGGTCTAGCTACGAATCCTGGCAACAATAAATACAACTACACTGTAACGACTAGCTACGGAACTCATAACGACTACACTACTGGACTCCCTAGCTCAACATGAATCAACAAGCCAAGACACACGAGCGCGGCCAGGAGCGCGGCCGTGATCGTGGTCGCGGGCTCCACGTCGCGGCCAGTCATCTCGGACGCGATGACTCCGCGCTGCCCCTCTCGTCGCGGCCGGGCTCAACTGAGCACGTCCGTGCTCGTCCGACCCGCGACTAACGTCTCGGTCGCATTCCACTGCCAGCGACCACCTTTAACCGCCTCACCCTGATCGCGGGCGCGACCAGGGGAGCTCGGCCGCGATGCGGCGACGAACAGAGCAGGTTATGCTCTGTTTTTCTACAGCTACGGGAATTGCTTTTAATCCCGATTTTATGCATTTCAGGGGTTATAATCCAACCCCAAGACGTGTTAACTACTTAATATGATAATTCAGCTCATTTGGTACAAATTACTAACCTTAAATCTGATTTTCGATCTTGGATTTGCTCAAATTTGAAGGAGAAGTCAAGACCTTCACTTATGGCTGCCTTTGATCTCTTTCCTCTATCTTTTCCCTTTGGATTTCAGTTGAAGTACATAAGCACACACTCACACCTTTAGGTTTCAATGTAAAATGAAGAAGGAGGAGTCATAACACGATATATATATACGTTCCCGGTCTCGAACTCAATTAAAACGGGTACGATACTCATTAATCACTAGGTACACACCCATTAACCCATTTAATCTCAAATTAACAACTTGAGTTTAGAATGCCAATTAACTCAATAAAACAACCCCAAATCCCCAATTACTACTAGACCGGTTATTATCTCAACCGATTAAAGTTACACGCAATAACAATCTACTTTACCAACTCACATGCAATTAATCAATTAGAATTTACCAACTCATCGAGACAACTCTTAAAGCCAGTAAATAAATTCCACGTGCCAGCTACTAGATCCCGGATGTTACACCCTACACTTTGTTTTTCATCAATTAAACATATTCTAACATTCTCCCCCTTTGATGAAAATAGCAAAGTCTTCAAACCGATAAGTCCAACTTTTGTTCAAACCTTCTGATACTTTTCCGATCCGAAAGCAATGTTGTAGAAATCGTTAGGCGGGAGTCGGCCGGCCGACTGGGGACTAGGGAGTAGTCGGCCTAGGCGGGGAGTAGTCGGGGAGTAGTCGGATTGAGATTTTATATATGTAAATTTTAGAATTATACATACATCATATATATAAATACTCAAATATAAATATAATTAATCATAACATCCAAAAATATGTTTTATAAGACAACATAATTGTTAAAATCTTCAAGTACTCATACTTCAAAGTTCAAATATAAAATTCTAGTTCATTAATATTATAATTTAGAATATTAGATGGATGTTCCTTGATCTTCTTGACCATATTGTTCAATGATTTCAAAGTACAAACCCTAATCTTTATCTTTTTGTCTTTTATTTTCTGTTTTTTTATTAAAAAAAAATTTTTAAAAAAGTTGACTTTGACCCGCCTAGGACCCGCCTAAGACCGCCTAGGACCCGCCTAGGACCGCCTAGGCCGATTCCGACTAAATCACCCCGATCACAAGTAAATCGCATCGGCAACCCTCCGATTAGCGCCTAGGCGCCGCCTAGCCGGCCGCCTAGGCCGATTTTTACAACACTGTCTGAAAGCCTCCATTCAATTTTAGAAATAAACTCAACCATGAGTCTTCGGTCGTTAACAGATAAGGCTCCTTTCTTTGTCTTCCTTTTCTGATCTGCAGCAAGCTTTCCTTTCAAACCATTCAAAACTTTAATCAACGTACCATCAGAAAACTTGTTCAGCTCCACACTCCTCATTGCTCTCAACTTCTTATTCCTATCTTTATACATGACTGCTGGATGCTTCACCATGATTACTTGAAACTCTTTCAGCTCACCAGCAAATTTAATATCTCTGTGAGGTGCAGTCATATTTATCTTCCCCATGCCTCTTTCAACCTCAATCTGTAGATCTTGCACTGACATTAATACCAATTTGGTATGCATAAAGTGAAACAGTATCTTTAGTGCAAATCTACAGTGTTCATTTCTTTTATTTCTGCACAGTTCGTCAAAAAGATCTTCAATATCGACCAAGTGCATGTTGAACATGTCAGCTTCCGTGAACACATACGTATTTCCATCTGACCTAGTGACTGTAAACTTCGGATAAAAAATCTTGACAAATCTTTCTTTATCAATCTTCACCAGATCCACTATTCTGAATTCGCTCTTAACCTTCTCAACCTCTTGTGTCTTATTTCTCAGGAAACTGGCATAGTTAACCAGATTAGGCATATTTGGCTCTAGAACTCTGAATAACTTGTGAAATGAGCATGGAGCTTGCTTTTTGCAAAAGATCCGTTTCTCCAGAATATCTTCAATATACGGCATCTTGTTCCTTTTTCTGATAAATTCAGCAGATCTGTTCTCTGGAGGTTCAAACTTTTTCACCTTCTTCTTTCTTATCTCATCCTGATTCAACAAAGTTAGCATATCTTGAATCTCCCTCTGTACCACTTGTTGTCCTTGAAATCTAAGTCTGTGTTGTTTCTCAGATTCATCAGCAAGCACATACTCGTTGAAAAATCTATCCATGACTTCAACTTCATTCAACACAACCTTTTCTTGAGCCATACTGCTCTCAACATGAAATTCTTCAAACTCTTCTTTAACTTATACAACAACCTCAGGCTTTTCAACCGTTGGTGTTGATTCAACATCCTTCATAATTTCCTCAACTAGTACTTCCTCTTCCTCAATTCTTTCTGCTCTAAAATCTACATCAGTCAAAGCAATTATGTCATCATCTTCAGACACTTCAATATACTCCTCTCTTTCTTCTCCTGTCTCTTGAATACTTAGCTCTTTATCTTTCTCTTGAACGTCTTCCTCTGAATCAATATACTCAATAAACTGATAAATATCGGACTGAGTGTTCAAAGGAACTGGAACATCTTCATAAAGAATCAATCCCAGCTCTCTCTGTTCACCAGCAGATTCTTTAGATCCCCCAGCTTGTTTCTCCTGAGCTTCCGGCTCCTTTTCTGGATATGTTAGCATTAAAATTCCAGGAGTCGGTTCATCAAGCTTTCTCCTCTTCTCCCCCTCATGAGGAGCATCATCGGAGTCTTCGTCATGCTCATCATGTTTCCTCTTTGATGAGGAAGCTTGAGCCTTGCAGGTTTCTTCTACTGCAGATACTCTCTCTGAAAGATTCCCCAACGCAGTTACCACTGTGTTTTCTAGACTGATCATACGCTCTCGCATCTCATCAAACTGCTCAAAAACAAAATCCTTCAACTCTTCCTTCAACTCTTCTATAGCTTGCTTTGAGTCAGTTTGCTTGACCGACTCCTCGGCAACATCTTTTCCTTTTAAAAATTTCTGAATATTTGTCATTTTAGTCATTACTTCTGCTAACTGATTAGAAACATGCAAATTGACACCAGACACAGCTGCATTCAGTGCACTTGTCAAGGTTGACTCTGTAACAAAACGGGATAAACTCACCACTGGGTCACGAAGACTTCCAGTTGACACAACAGTCGAACTTGTATAAAGAACTTCTGCGTGGCCAGTACTCAGAGTTGGTATTGTCGTTTCTCTGACTGGACTTCCACCCTCTTCAAGTGACGGAGCAACAAATGCTTCCGTTACTAAGGATGTTCCAGTGGTAACACTCAGTTCAACCACACTAACTTCAACACATGAAGTTGACTCAAGTGTCCTAGAGTGTATATGAGCTAGACTCAGTGATTCAAACGAAGTCGTACACACGGGCAATTGTGCACTTGTTTCAATATCCATCAAGTCCAAGTGACTTTCGGATAGATTTTGTGGTTCATCCCTGTGTTCAATTGAAACAGTCTCCTGTTGAGAGGAGACTGAGTGGATAGTTGGGTGTGCAATCGTCAGTGGGATACTGACTTGTTCAATGCTAACTCCCATAGGAGAGCTAACCGTAGACATGGTTAAATCCCGGCTTTCTGGGGTTATGGTCTCCCTCACACTCTCCACAGCCATTTGTACAATATCCACCATCATCCCTCCTCCCTCATGATGATCACCTCCATCATCACCATCATCATCACCATCATCTCCTTCATCTTCACCTTCTTGAATATCGGACAATGTTCTCTCTGAATCAGATTTTTCAGCCTCTTCCTCACCACCCCTCACACTACCTTCTCCCTCACTCTCAGAATGGGCAACCTGAACTTCAGCCCCTTGCTGAGGTTCCTCTATCCTTAAAGCTCCTGGGCTAAGAGATCCCGGTTCCTGGGTCTCTATCGGAGCATGATCTATTCGATATAATCTCACATTTTCACTTTCTTGATCAGCATATTTGAGCAACGACTCTGGAATTGGCATTATGTTGGCATTTGGGGAGTCCAGCACTTCATGCAAACTCATCATGACATAGTCTGGGCATCTCTGAGAATTGGCTCGCTTTGGAATATTTTCATTGGCCCTTAAGATCCCTCGGATAAGAATCTGTATAAACCGCTGAAGTGGAACGAACTTCCTTGCTCTATTTGTAGTTTTAGCCAGTACTATCTCCTTTAGATCTTCCCATATGCACTGAGCAAAGTCATAATGTTTGTTGAACGCCATCCCATGAAATATCCTTAAGCAATGAATGCTGCATCTGTCAATCCCAGTATGTTTTGAAGTCATGCACCGATTTATGATACCAAAAAGTGTGTACCATTCCCCATTTAAACCATTTCTGTGAAACTTTGAGCTCGAAGTGGCTTTGAGTAGCCTAGGCAGATTAAAGCATGAACCAGCTCTTCATCAGAAACAAAATCTTCAAAGTCTGCCAACTCTGGGAAGTTCACAGTGTCAATACGTCGCGGAAGAAATAGATTGTGACGTAGTCTTGCAAGAGTGATTTTCGTCTTGAACTGATCAACTGTCACTTTAAAATGATGATTTCCGTCAGCAGGAACAAATTTGACAGTGTGCCAAAATTGTTGTAAATATACTTGTGGAATAGACGGTTTGTACTGAAGCAGATAACCGAGTGGATGACCTTTCAGAATGTCCACAATTATAGGATGGCTTACGTTAATAACTTTGGTATCTAAACGATGGTTATTGTCACGGAAAGGAAGGCAATGTTTTGGTTTTACAAGCTGGTTATCTGGGATAATATGTGTTTGTGATGAACGGGCCACTGAGGTAGATCTGACTGGGGTAGATACAAGAGTATGGTTTGATGATGACTGGGCATCAGAGGAATTTGAGTTCTGGGATTGCACTGGGGATGCCATTTGAATACCTGTAAGAAAATAAAAAACATGTTAGTCTTATCATGTACACAAATGACAACCTTCAAAATGTAGAAAAAATTGTAACATTTTAGCAGAAATTGCAAAAACTTGTGATTTTCTTTTTAAAGCATCGGGATTCCTGACAATAATTGAAAATTATTGAAAGGACTCCAGAGTCAATCGTTTAGAGACCAATGTTAGAAAAACACAAATTTATAACAATTTCTTAAAAAATTTTACATTTTTCTTAAAACATAAAAATTCCACACTTAGAAAAATTTTCTGCTGAAACTCGAATGAAACTGTAATTTTCCCGAATCATGCTTGAACAATGTCGGATGACACATGAGACAACTCGAATAAGCCTAGAGACAACTCGAATGATGTGTCTTTGAAACACGAACAAGTCTGTAAAACTCGAATGATGAGTCTATGAAACTCGAATATATCTATATACAACTCGAATGAAGTACTTATGAAACTCGAATAAGTCTCTGTAAAACTCGAATGATGAGTCTATGAAACTCGAATATATCTATATACAACTCGAATGAAGTTTGACTCAACTCGAATAAGTCTTGAAGTTTCTCGAATGAAGACATGTAAAACTCGAATGATATATGTCCTAAACTCGAATAAGCTTTAAGTACTTATGTTCTGAAAATTTTCTAAGTGTTACACACACTTGTCAACTCGTATAAAGCACAAATCTTTCTCAAATGTAATGTGTATTAAACTCGATTAACTCTGAGTTTAATATACATCAACTCGAATGAGTCATGATGAAACTCGAATAACTCACTAATGCAACTCGAATTATTCTTAAGTCAACTCGAATGAAACTTCCATGCAACTCGAATGACTCTGTAATGAAACTCGAATGACACTGTAATGCAACTCGAATGACTCTTTATTCGAGAAATGTCTTTTTATTTTCCTACAAGTCTAAAACACACTGAATTTTATGAATTTAATTTCAAGGATTATTTTCAGTGTTTTAAAACTTGTACCCCCCTCGAAAATGTGTTTTAAACACATTTGTTTTACTGAACTTTGAACAAAAACAACTTTAAAGTTGTTAAAAATTCAAATTTCAGTTTATTTATGAACTCGAACTGTTTTATAAAAAAAAAAATCGATGATTCTGTTTGTGTGATGTAAAAATGACTTATGAAACTTCAGATTCATAGTCATATTACCATTATGAACAACATCACACAATTAATTTCAGTTTTATTGACCAACATTAGAAACTGCCATTATCGGTCAAGAACACATACACGAATATATGAACACATACTCACATTCGAACAGATACACTTAAAATATGCACATACAAACTGAAATAATAAAGAAAAACAAACTTTTACTCACAATTTTTTATGAAATAAAACCGTCGGTTGTGGGTTTTTAGCTTTCTTTGAAGTGAAGGAAGCTTTTTGGAGTAGATGAAAGAGTTTTGAATTTTCGAAAAAGTAAATTTGAATATGAAAATTCAAATTTATATTCAAACATTACCCGGCCCATTTTAAAATTTTTCAAATTTGATAAATTCGGCCCATCAACTACATTAGCCCACATACCAATAATTTCATTCAAAAAAAATTGTGAATAAGAAAAAATAAAATTTGAATTTTTTTTTTAAAATATTAACAGCACATAAAAAAAAATTTAAAATGTACTTAGAAAAAAAACCACATTAAGAGATAAAAAAAAATTTTGTACATAAAACAACACACAAAAAAAATTGAAATCACATAAAAAAATATAAAAATATATTAACAAAACACATTTGCTCCCCCTTGAATTTCTGAAATTTGCTCCCCCTCAACTTATTATTCAATTTCTCAGCTCTGCTCCCCCTACAAAATAACAGATAATTTTTATCATATTAATTCAAAATCAGATAAATTTCTTTTCTGCTCCCCCTGCACATGACAGTCCAGATCTTGTTAAATTCTAAAGAATATAAACTTTTTATGATTCATGAATTTAACATCAGATAAAAATCACTTAAAAATGAAAATTTTAAAATTATAATTTTGAAGCTACTGAATTATTAAATCTTAACGATTCAACATACCTAATTTGTATACCAAAAAATTAAACCGCTTTTCATCTAACGCTTTGGTAAACAAATCAGCTAGTTGATATTCAGTAGGTACAAAATATAATTCTATATTTCCATTTTTTACATGATCTTTTATGAAATGATACCGAATGTCGATGTGTTTCGTTTTTGAATGTTGCACCGGATTTGATGCAATTGCTATTGCGCTCTGAGAATCACAATATATTGGAATTTTCTTTGGTGTAAACCCGTAATCACGCAGTTGGCTCTTCATCCACAACACCTGAGAACAGCAGGAAGATACAGCAACGTACTCTGCCTCAGCTGTAGACAATGAAACACAATGTTGTTTCTTGGATGACCAACATACGGGTTTGTCACCTAAGAATTGTACTGCTCCTGACGTACTCTTTCTGTCCATCTTATCACCTGCGTGATCAGCGTCTGAAAAAGCAGTCAGATTAAATGAAGACTCTCTAGGATATCACAAACCAAGATTTGGAGTTCCTTTGAGATATCTTAAAATTCGTTTTGCAGCTGTTAAGTGTGATTCTTTTGGATTAGCCTGATATCTAGCACAGACACATGTAGCAAACATAATATCTGGTCTACTGGCTGTTAAGTACATTAATGACCCAATTATACCTCGATAATGAGTCACATCTACAGGTTTCCCTGAGATGTCCGCATCGAGTTTTGATTTTGAATCCGGAGCCATGCACTACAACAAAACGAGCCTATTGCAACCTTGGCAAAATGTTGCATTAGGCCTTCAAAAAGTTGCATTATGCCTAAAGCAACCTTTTAGTAAGAGTTGCATTATGTCCTCTTGCATTAGGTCTAAAGTAACCTTTTTGGTAGAATATGCAACCTTTTTTGAAAGAGTTGCATTAATAATTGAAATGCAACCTTTTTAGAATGCAACCTTTTTATACTTAAATGCAACCTTTTTACAAACAAATGCAACCTTTTTCACACTCAAATGCAACATTTTTTACATCAAATGCAACCTTTTTCAAACTAAAATGCAACCTTTTTTATTTTCAAATGCAACCTTTTCATATTAAAATTCAACTATTTTTAAACTCAAATGCAACTTTTTTACGCCCAAATGCATCCTTTTTATGCTCAAATACAACCTTTTTTCATTCAAATGCAACTTTTTTTATTTTTAAATGCAACATTTACGAATTTAGTTACAAAAAGTACAACATTTTAATACACAATACAATTAATAAACATCACCAATCCAAAAAATGTCAATTACAATAATTAAAAGATTTCAAATTCATAGACTAATTACACAATAATCTCAAAACACAATATTCCTAATTGTTAATTATAATGACAAAAGGTATCTAAATCCTCCAAAAAGCACCGGTCTTCATATATATCTCGATATCCCAAAACAAAGTTGCCTGTCACACAGAAATAATAATAAGTAACTAACTCAAACCAAAATAATCAAATTGATGATATAATTATACTTGTCATGATCATAATGACATCATACCTTGGAGTCTTGAACCAAACATAGACGATAAGTCATGCTGGAAACTCACAAACTTGAAGAGGCAATTTTTCCATAAGCTTCTTTATCACATCTTCAACTGACACAAAAATATTGCAAGCTCAACTAACACAACTATAATTTTATAACAAAATATAAATATAATTAATTTATAGATATGAAAAAAAAACCTATGAGGTAATCTGAAGTGCACTTAGATTACAAGCCTTGTACGTTTCTGTTATCTCATATTTCAAGTCATATATATAGGGAAAAAAACCCGGGGTTTAATGTATTTTCTCTTTTTTAAACCTCAATTTAGGTTTTAATACTATTTCTAGAAGCTGTACAAATTGATTCATAAACAACTTAATAACTTCACAAACGAACCACTAAATACACAACTAACTTTTAACAAAAACTAACATTACAAACCCAATTAATACAAGTACCGTTTGTATAAATTTGAAGGAGAAGCTAATATTATATCTACTTTGTTTATAAGAGAACCTATCATACCTTGAACCTAACAAAAAATAGACGAAGTGTAAACAATTCAACTTGCATGCATTACTCATAAACTTGTGATAACAATGGATGGTAAAAATTAGGAGATGAAGTTTTGGAAGTCGTGAGTAAAATCTTAGACTAGTTTAGAATAATTTTAAAGGCAGAGACATGGTTCGTGTTGTGCAATACTGTGTATAGTACGAGACTTGTATGGTGTCTGGACATGGCTTTTCTTCTTTAAATCAACACAAATTAGCAACTAAGGTAGGTAGTATATATGTATGCATTCTTGGCCAATAGTAAAGTAAAAATACAAGTGTATTTGTGTGTCTAGCAACGACGTCATATGCTAAGTCATGAGTGTGTGTTCATTTTAATAGTGTGTGTGTGTGTCTTTGCTGTCAAAAATATTAAAACATTGACATCAAGGCATGTAGTATATATAAGTTTGTTAACTAGAAAACATCAACAACCTTAATGCATATGTGCGTGTTTTGTATTTAAAAACAGCAGAAGGTATATATACGTAGGTGTGTGTGTGTTGTGTCTTTGTATGTCTCGGGGTGTCGAAATTGATAAAAGCAACAAAAAAGTAGCAGTACATACATATGTGCGACATGTATATATTAAGGGTGTGAGTGCGTTTGAGCATTTAAAAAACCAAGATACAAGTGTGTGTTTAATACATGTGAGTAATAAAGATGCATAAAAGTGTGTGATTGTGTGCAGGGGTGTATCTTATGAATCCAAATAGAAATGACAGTAGTGTGTATTGAGGGTGTTGTGTCCGAAATCAGAATGTGTGCGTGTCAAATGTTAAGGGTATTGGGTGTGTGCTTAAAGACTAATGTATATCTTGTAGTGATATATAAATGTGAGTCCCTCCACTCTATCTTTAACATTTCCTCGTTGATTCAACAACTCCGTATTTAACATTTACATCAAACAAATCATGCTAATTTCTAAACAATTACATCAAACATATAATTGTCCAGTACCTACAAATCATCTAATTTAAATCAAACAATCAAGCTATCCACATACATCATTGAATGGTAAGTTTTTTTTAAAGAGGTCATTAAACTTGAAATTTATATCCATTGAGTGGATACACACATAACACAACACAATAACACAATTCAAACGTAACATGACTAACTTATTTACTACAAAATGTTACAAACAGAGTAGAATAACCATAAATCTGAAACTGCGAACCATATATACGTATATATATATATATATATATATATATATATATATATATATATATATATATATATATATATATATATATATATATATATATATATATATATATATGTGTGTGTGTGTGTGTGTGTGTGTGTGTGTCTGTATAATGTATTGTATAACTATATATTAATGGAGAAAGCCATGGAAGATGGGCAAAAGGAGATGAGAAGATGCAGTAACCCAAAAGACAAAAGAGAAAGAGACCTTGATTGATCTGAAAATAGGAGGGAGACTTTCAACCGCCGCCCCGAGAGTAACCCAAAACCGCTGTGGTGCCGCCGCCGCCGAGAGACACCCAAAATCGCCGCCGCCGCCGAGAGTAACCCAAAGACGCTGCTACCGTCGAGAATAACCCAAAGCCGCCATCGCTGCCGAGAGAAACCGAAAACCCATTTGCAATCGCCGCCGCCGAGAGACACAGAGAGAGGGAGAGACCTTCGACCGAGAAAAATTCATCGATTTAGGGAGGAAGATGTTGCCGGAGATGGATAGAAAACCGATCTATAAATATGTCGCCGGAGGGTGAGTGAAAACCGCCGATTTGGAGGAGGAGGGGGAAAGAAAAGTGGCTGAAATTTTTTTGCTTGGTGTGTAAATGAGAGACCAAACTAGGGTTTGGGGTTGGGGGTGGAGTGTTTTGGACCTTTGGTGGTGAGCTCAACTCTCTGTTTTTTTAAGAAGATTTCCTAGAGAATTGAAATTCTTCACATATAAAAGGAAATAAAAGTAGGAAAATAAAATTGTTTTATTTCTCATAACTAAATAAACAAAAAAAAATGATTAGCACTATTTAATATTAATCAAATGAAAATGTTAACAATGTAAAATAGTTATATATTTATTTAAAATAAAAAATAACAAAAATTACGATCACATTTTAGATTTAACTTTTTGAAAAAAAAAAAGTTGCATTTATTTTAGACATATGCAACCTTTTAAAATAAAGGTTACTTTTAACCTATAACAAATGCAACATTTCTTATAAATGTTGCCATTTTTAATAAAATATGTAACCTTTTAAGTTAAATGTTGCATTAGATCTTCTAATGTAACCTTTATTTTTTTGAACTTGCTTTAGAATCAAATGCAACTAATTATATAAAAGTTGCTTTCAAAATGTTGCAATAGGCTCATTTTGTAGTAGTGATGGGAGTTTTCATAGGAGTACTATTGACCATGTTAAATTTCTTTAACATGTCTTGTATATATTTTGACTGATTGATAAAAATATTATCAGTTAATTGTTTTACTTGTAATCCTAAGAAAAAATTTATTTCCCCCATCATGCTCATTTCGAATTTCTGGGACATTAAAAATGCGAATTTCTTACAAAATTCTGGATTTGTAGACCCAAATATTATATCATCTACATATATCTGTATAACTATGATATCTGACCCCTGACGTTTTATAAACAGGGTTGTGTCAACTGCACCTTTTGTAAATCCACATTTCAACAGATATGTTGAAAGTGCATCATACCAAGCACGAGGTGCTTGTTTAAGGCCATAGAGTGACTTATCCAAAATATATACATGATCAGGTTTCGAAGGATCAGTAAACCCTTCGGGCTGATATGTATATACTTCATCTGTTAGCTCCCCGTTTAAAAACGCAGTTTTGACATCCATTTGATATACTGTAAAATTTTTATGAGCGGCAAAAGCTAAAAACATCCTTATAGCTTCAATTCGTGCAACTGGTGCAAATGTTTCATCATAATCAATCCCTTCTTGTTGGCTGTATCCTTTGGCCACGAGACGAGCTTTATTCCTAATAATGACACCATGTTCATCTTTCTTGTTCTTGAAGATCCATTTCGTGCCTATTATGGATTTGTCTTTTGGGCGCTCAACAAGTCTCCAGACCTTTAACCGTTCGAACTGGTTGAGTTCTTCTTGCATCGTCACAATCCAATCAGCATCCAGAAGGGCTTCTTTTACATTTTTGGGCTCAATCTTACTCAAAAAATTTGAAAATAAGCATTCATTTATAGTAGCCCTTCTGGTTTGGACTGACGCAGATGGATCACCAATGATGTTCTCTATTGGGTGATTTCTTGTCCACTTAACTGTATGTGGAAACGGTTCTATTGGGTCTTGGTTGGGATTGAGATCTAGATATGGTTCGGGAGTTACTGCAGATGTTGTAGGTGGGAAATCTGAGGTAGGAGCTTCTGAATGTTCAGAAGTAATTGGGGTTTCAGAAGAATGTGGAGGTTCAATTGGTTGTACAATCTCAGTAGTTGACTACACATTTGCTGTTGAAGCTTCTCCAGTTTCTTCTGAACTTTGTTGTTGAGAAAGATCTGAGACTATGACTGGATCTTCAGTAATCCTGTCAGGCACCAAATTTTGAACATTAGTTTTGGGCTTTTCAAAATAGTCGTCATAAAAATTCTCAATCAACTTATTTAATTCAGAAAGTTCAGCATTTTGTCCAGTTGACTCCAATGAAGTCTGCATATTAGGTTCGGGTCCTGAACTGGTGTGTTTAGAAGCCATCACCACTCCTTCGTCGAATTTAACATTTACGCTCTCGTTGACTGTCTTGGTTCTCTTGTTGTACACTCGGAAGGCAACCGACTCCTTTGAATATCCGATGAATATTCCTTCATCTGCCTTTTGATTAAACTTTCCAAGGTTGTCTTTATCATTTAGAATAAAGCATATGCTACCAAAGACATGGAAAAATTTAATATTAGGTATTCGTTTATTAATCAGTTCATAAGGAGTCTTTCCGAATCTTTTATTTATTATTGAACGGTTTTGTGTGAAACAAGCTGTTGCAACCGCTTCTGCCCACAAAAACAACGGTAAATTGGAGTAGGCCAACATCGTCCTAGCTGATTCCACTAGTGTCCGATTTCTTCTTTCAACGACACCATTTTGTTGTGGAGTTCGAGCAGCTGAGAACTGATGTGTAATTCCTACTGAATTCAAGAACGAGTCAAGTGATTTGTTCTTGAACTCTGTTCCGTTGTCTGAGCGGATTGTCTGAATTGTGAGTTGCAACTTTACTTGTATTTTCCGGATGAAGTCTATGATGGTTTCGGTTGCATCTGATTTGGATCTCAGGAAAAACACCCATGTGTATCGTGAATAGTCATCAACTATCACCAATACATATCGTTTCTTATTTATGCTTTGTACTCTCATTGGTCCACACAAATCCATATGCAATAACTCCAGTGCTCTCGTGGATGAGTGTTCTGTTTTGGATTTGTGTGTGGCTCTTGTCATCTTTCCTTTTTCACATGCCGCACATAATTGCTCTTTTTGGAATTTGGGCGCCGGCAGCCCTTTAACTAACCCTCCTTTTGCTATGTTGGTCAGCTCATTGAAGTTCAGATGTGAAAGGCGACGATGCCACAGCCATGCTGTTTTAGATGTAGCTTTTGACAATAAGCAGACATCTTTCTTCAGATTGATCGAGGCTAAATCAATGGAGTACAAATTTGTTTTCCTGTTTCCTGCTAGAATTTCTTTTCCTTCTGCGGATCTGATGCTACACCGATTGGCTTTGAAGTTGACTTCTAACCCCTTATCACACAATTGTCCAATACTAAATAGATTGTGTCCAAGACCATCAACATAAAAGACCTTTTGGATGGTGATTTTGTCATACTTCAGACTTCTGTATCCTTTGATCGGACAAAACTGATCGTTTCCAAATCTAATCGTCCCACAGAACTTTTCTACAAAGTCCGTGAGTGTGTCTCGTTGTCCGGTCATATGTTTGGAGCATCCGGAGTCAAGGTACCAGACATGGTTTACCTATAAAACGAAGTAGCACATGAGGTACCCACTTGTAGTTGGGTACTTTTGTTTTAGGTAAATCATGCATAGTATCATTTGTTTTTCTAACTGATATGGCTTTTAGCTTATCTTTTGAAGTTATTTTAGGTACCCATTTTTGAACTGTTCTTTTGGGTATCCACTTTTGTACAATTCGCGGTGGAATTGTTTTTGAAATAATTTTCTTTGGAACCCTTTTCTGTTCATAAAATGGGTCCTTTTTCTTTGGTTGCCATACGAGCTTATTATATTTCACAGTTTCAGGCTTACAAACACAAGAATTCAAAGCAATTAATTTCGTTCTTGAAAACTTAATACAAGAATTATTAACAAGTTTATCATTATTACAGACAGAATGTTCAATTTTGCTATTTATATCTGTAACAATTTTTTCTTTCACGCGCCATTCTTGTTTTATAATCTTGTTTTTCTCTTCTCTTTTCTTCTTTCGCCATACTTGTTTTCTCGAACCGTTCACAATGATATCTGGCATAAAAGAAGTATGAGAATTAGTAGATTTAGAAACTCGTTTTTTCTGTAACTTCTTCATACCTGTTGAAGATTTGACTTTACGTTCAATAGAGTCCGTTGATGAAGATGATTCACCCTTTTCAAAACTAGGAGACTTAACAAAAAGTTTTGTTTTCTCCTTCTTTTGTTGTACTGATGGTGAATTTTCAGATGGTTTTAAAGAATCTGTAGACATTCTTTGGAGAATTTTAACAGGTTCTTTATTACCATTTGATTGTTTGTTAGTCAAAGGTTTGATAAATTCACCAATTTTACCAAACATTTGATCTAATGAATTATCATCAGAGTGCATGTACAGATCAAATTCTTTCTCTGAATTTATAGAATCTAGAGAAGTAGATGAATGTGGATCAGACACATTTATGTTTTTAGGCTTATCTTGCAACATTTGTTCCATTTTTAGTAATTCAGCCTTGAGAGTTCCATTCTCTGTCTCAAAATTCTTAATTTTCAATTCTAAATCAGAATTTATCTGTTCTAAAATTGAATTTGGTAAATATAGTTTTTGAGACTGAGATGGTAATTCAGACAAATCCTTTTCAGAATAAGTTTGAATATACTCTTCTTTAGTATCAATAATGTTGCTTTTTTCATTTATCTTTGTATAATCAACATAATTTTGCATTTTGTCTGATCGTAATCTTTTTATTTCTTCGCTAGATTCTACTTCTTCAGATGCTTTCAATAATGTCATTTTTAATCCTAAATTCATGTATCTGACATCATATAGTGTTGGTGAATTTGATATAGCTTTTGTCAGATACTTAGGATTTTCCCAACCAATACCAGATTTAGAGTTATAAAACTCTGTATCTTTTGGTTGATTTAAATATATTGTTTGATCTGTTTGCCCTCTTTTAATAAATTCATCCTCCATCTTTTTTATTTTCTCATAAAGTTTAGTTCTTTCTTCAAATATGGCATGATATTTTACAGAAAAGTTTGAGGCTTCTAACTCAGCTATTCGCAGACTTTCTTGTAAATCAGATATTTTGTGATTCAGATTGAGTATATTGCTTTGAAGTTCTTTTTCCTTATCTTGTAAGTCTGAGACAGCTCGTAAAGCTAATGCTTTATCTTTGGAAAAGTCTAGAACTAAGTTGTATTCATTTCGAAGTTTGTTTTCCAAAGAATGAACATTTTTCTTTTCTGCCTTTAAAGATTTTTCAAACTTTATAAGCATAAAGGTCATATTAGTTAGTTTTTCTTCTAAGATGCATGATTCATCAATATCAGAGTCTGAATTAGAATTTACCTCCGGTCTTTCTGAATCATCTGAGTTTTCAGACTCTGAATCTTCCTCATTTACAGCTTCATTTTGGCCAGTTGCCATTAATGCAACTTCTTCTGTTGCTTCCTCTTCATACGAATCAGATTCTCTCCTCTCTGCATCCTCTTCATCAGTCAGTCCAACCCACACCTCATCTTCAGCTATCATAGCTGATTCACTCAGTTCAGATTCATTGAAAAGTTCTGACTTTAGACAAATATGGGCATCTTCATCTAAGATATCATCATCTTCTGATAACTGTAACCAATGATCATCCTCCGCCATAAGAGCTTTCCCTGACTCTTTCTCTTTGCCTAAGAGGGCCTTTCTTGTATAGTAGTCTGAATTTTTGACTACAGGAGATCTGCATTCCCGGGCATAGTGACCTGGTTTTCCACAGTTATAGCAATTCTGTTCCGACTCTTTCTTGGCTGATTTTTCTGACTTCTCAAATTTGTCAGTCTTCCGTGCACTACTCTCTCCAGATTTCTCATACTTATCTTTTTTCTCAACTTTCCTTGAACCTGTTTTATAGCGCATCTTGTTGTTTGTTGGCTTTCTGTAAAATTTCTTCTGAAATGCTTTTGTAAGCAAAGCCATTTGCTTTTTCATCTCTTCAATTTCTGAATCAGCAGATGAATCTGAGGATTCTGATTCAGAAGATGTGCTACTGATTACTGCTCTTTTTTCCTTTTTCAGCTTGTATTTATACTTTTTCTCCGCCAGTAGAGCTAGTGGATCAGCAGTTTCTTTTTCCGCTTTCTTCTTTCCAGATATTTTCCTCAATACAACTTCTTGATAGTTGTTGAGGTTTTCAAATAGCATATGAAAATCCATCTCCTCAATATCTTTCGTTTGTTGGATGATCATAGCATATTTTTCTCCATTCTGGATTTAGAACATTTAAAAATTTGACATTGATGTCCAAGTTGGACTTTGTCACTCCGTTTCTTTTTACTTCACTTACCAGATTCACAAATCTGAGGTAAGTGTTTTCCAAAAGTTCACCTTCACGAGCTCTGAAGTTCTCAAATGTCATTAGGCTATTCCTAGCCCTATTTGTAGCAGCTCTGTCTGATCCCCTCATGATTTTGCATACTTCATCCCAGATGGACTTAGCAGTCTTTGTATTTGTCAGACAAGTGTAGATATCATTGGGGATTGATATCAACAATAGTTTTCTGGCAGTCTTGTCCCCTAACTTTCTCTTTTTCTGGGCCTCTGTCAGGTTTGTGACCTCAACAGTCCTCGGTGGTATTGGGGGATTGCCAGTTGGTACTCCTGGGATCGTTTCCATAAAAATTGTTGGTCCTTCAGTTAATGATTTCAGCATTTCTTCAGACAAATCATGGAAACTGATAAATTCAAGAAACCGCTCCCGCCATTGGACATATTCTCCCCTGTATAAGATTGGGGGTTTGGTTTCTGATCCCATAGCCAGTGCATCTTTAGACATGTTGATTGATCTTTGGGAAACTTGACCAAGATCTGATGAACTCCGAATGAGATTGAAAAATTTGATCACACCTTGAAACACAGATTAGTACTGAAATCTACAATATAATGGCTTGTTAGTAGCAATAAGCAACTTAACTCAGACAGTGAATTGTGTTTTGATTAATGTGTGTGTCAAACTTGAATGATTCTTGTGTTATGAGTGAAACTTGAATGAACATAGTGTAAAACTCGATTGAGTTTATGGTAAAACTCGATTGATTCTTTTACCAAACTCGATTGATTCTTTCAGTGAAACTCGATTGAGTGTTTGATCAAACTCGAATGAGTGTTTGATCAAACTCGACTATGTTTTTGATCAAACTCGAATGTGTTATTGATCAAACTCGAATGTGTTATTGATCAAACTCGAATGAGTATATGACAAAACTCGAGTGAGTATATGACAAAACTCGAGTGAGTATATGACAAAACTCGAATGAGTCTTGCACAATTCGAATGTCTTATACAAAACTCTAATGGGTCTTATATAAAACTCGAATGATGTTGTTCTGAAATTCGAGTTTGTTAACAAACTGTTGTCAACTCGAATATCACAAGTTGTCAACTCGAATGATAGGTTTGTCAACTCGAATGACAAGGTTGTCAACTCGATTAGCTAAGGTACTCAACTCGATTAGCTAAGATACTCAACTCGATTAACTAAGATACTCAACTCGATTAACTAAGATACTCAACTCGAATTACACACAGGATGTGTATATTTCGAGTTTCTTAGTATTTTCAGCTTTTTCAAGTCTGAAATTCAGATTAAATCCAAATTTTACCCAATTTCACTCAAATTATAATCGAAGGTAAGGTTTTTGAATACAAACACTTTGTGTAAAGCACTTTTATTCAAAAATGGATCTAAGTCTGACTTTTTCAATGAAACAGTAACCGTTTTTGAACTTTTCAAAATTTCAGAAAATTGCCTAGATCTTTTTCTGGGTTTTGAAAATCAAATCAAGTTTATATTCAATTGATTCGTCTTTGAATCCTTAACCTTCGATCCAATTATCACAGACAAAGAACAACTGAATCAAAACCCTTAGTGATTTTAGGGTTTTTCCGAAAAAAAATTTCTCAAGAACACGTAAAAATTTCAATCTCAACCAGAATGATTCACCCCTAAGTCTCTGATACCAATTGTGACTAATAGTTTCTACCAATTCAATCAACAATATGCAAATAATAAGAACAACAAATGTAATCATTACTGACCGAATGATTTGATTGAAGAACTTGATGATTACAAAATGATTTCTGGAATATTCTTGTACAGAGCAGCTTTTACAGATTAGAATGCGTACAAAAAGTAATCTGACAGATCTCTAAAATTAGAAAGTCAAAGTTCCTATTTATACATTTATACACACTATTAAGGAATTACACAAACAGACCCTACACTTTGTTTTTCATCAATTAAACATATTCTAACAAATCATTAACGCTTTCCCACTATTAGATGAAGATGACATTCGGTGAAGAAAAGACAACATCACACTTACAAAAAAGCACACAAAGAACCAAATTGTAAGAACTAAAATGTAAGAAGCAGACAAGCGAACCAAACTGAATGAACGAAAATGTAAGAAGCACACATAGCAACCTTCAATTTCGCCTTCGATTGTGCTTTACAAACAACCATCAATTTATGTTAAGGCAGAAGAATAAAGGTACTTACTTGTTGTTGAAGATGAGAACCTCCACAAACAACCTTCAATTTCGACTTTGACTTTGCTTCCTCTTCGTATTCCATATTCGTCGGTGACCGTCTTCGTCTTCCTCAGTTCCTCTCGATTACTGCCTTCGTCTTAGAGGTTAGGGTAAAATTGGGTTAGGGTAAGAAAGTAAGTACAGGTTAAAAAGTACACATTAGCAATGACCGGTGCCACATATACTTGTAACCAGTTTTATACCGGTTGCAAGTTAAAAATGATAGAATTAATGAGATTTGGATACTTAGGGGACTTATCAGGAAAAAAATGAAAGGTGGACTTAATAGAAAAAAAAATTGTACTTTTGGGATTTTTTGCATAACTGGGATACACACACACACACACAGATAGATATATATATATATATATATATATATATATATATATATATATATATATATATATATATATATATATATATATATATATAGACACACACACATACATACATGTATATATACATACATATACATACATTTGTGTGTGTCTATATATATATATATATATATATATATATATATATATATATATATATATATATAATATATATATATATATATATATATATATATATATATACATATACATATATATATATATATATATATATATATATATATATATATATATATATATATATATATATATATATATATATATATATATATATATATATATAGAGACACACACACACATATACACATATAGACTTAACATATCGTAACAAGCTAAATGTATTAAGTGAATGATATAGGCTTAAGATGTCTGTATTAAGAGGATGACAAGACCTGACCAAGTGCTCAAAAATCAATGGCTATCACCGGTGGCGGACCTAGGAATTTTTTTATGATGGTCGGGATTTTAATTGCTTCGAGAGTGTAAGTGCTTGTGACTTCAAAAATTTTTTTAATTAAACAAATACGTAAATGATACGATTTCATTAATCGTTACAAACAAACAAAAACTACACTCTAAAGCATTTAACCTTGTAAAAATGCCCAAAAGTATAAGTATACTTTTGCCTTCGCCTTTTTGGGTTGACATAAATGTCCTCCATGTTGAGGATTTCAATGTCATATTTTTCATAAAAAGAAGATATATTCTTCATAAGTGAATCAAACCCATCAACTCTAAATCTTGCAATTGGCGCTTGGTTGATTTCACCATACAAATGGCATTCAAGATATTTTCTTCTTTCCTTTGAAGAGTTTGCGATAATACATTTGTTACTCCCAAAATGTGAAGCATCAATGTAAATAGAACGCAAAATAAAATGAACCAAAGTATACCTAAAGAATATTTAGTAATGATGTGAGTGCAAAATAAAGTGTAAATAAAAATAAAATAGAATAACTTAAAAATATACCTGAAGACCTGCTGCTTGCCTTTGACTAGTAATGTTATCACACTCTTCTTCTATATAATGAAGCACTTCAAGAACAGAAGAAAACATATCTCTTAAACGTAAAAGTGTCTTGTAGTGAGAACTCCAACGTGTATCTCCAGCTCTTGCAAGAGAAACTTCTTGGTTTAACCCACTTCCACTTTCAATTGCACCGGCACCAATGGCTTCTTCCAATTTCTTTTTTTGACTTTCTCGAATCATATCGGTTCGTTCGCAAGAGGCACAAACCACATCTGTCACTACCGCTATCATTTCAAAGAAGCTCGCAACATCAACATGTTTTCTTGTAACCGCAACAACAACTTGCTGAAGTTGATGAGCAAAACAATGTACATAATATGCTGTCAGATTTTCTCGTAAAATTAAAGCTTTCAAACCATTAAATGAACTGTGCATATTGCTTGCACCATCATATCCTTGACCTCTAACATTCATCAAACTTAACCCATATTCAGCAAACAAAGAATCAATCGCAGACTTAAGAGTTAAAGCAGAAGTGTCTTTGACATGAACAAGTCCAATAAATCTCTCTTTGACAATTCCACGTGAACCGACAAATCGCAACACCACAGCCATTTGTTCCTTTTTAGATACGTCACTAGACTCATCAACTAGCAAAGCAAACACATTTCATCAATTTCGTTTAGAATTTGTTTAACAACTTCTTGAGCAAAACAATGACTAATATCTTTCTGAATCTTTAGAGCCACCATTTGATTATTACCGGGAGCATATCGTAATATGACCTTACCAATCTCTTCATTGTTTTCCCCGTCTCTCTTTAATACTAACAAAAAATGACCTTTATAAATATCATTATGTGGCACCCTCTTGCTTTGATATTATAATTGAAATCACTAGGATCAACAAACAACCCAACGTTTAACATGATAATTGAAATTGAATACTTAAATCAGAATTAAGCAAATCCACACTAAAGCAATAGAATACGTGTCTACAGTGATAAAGTCTAACTATTACATCAACATAATTGTTTAAAAGTAATGTAATCCCAGCCCAAAGCTATTACATTCAAGTACCAATAGCTTCTAAAGTCTCGGGGATATTGATTTGATATGCTTAAGTAGAAGGTCCTGCTATACTTTTGCCTTTGCCTGAAAACATTGTGAGTCAACTGTAAGCTAATTTGCTTAGTGAGATAACAGATTATGCAAACAACAATTATTTCTTTACAAGCAATGCTTAACCATGGGCAGTGTAAGCCCCATGTATGTGAAAACAGGCAGTGTAAGCCTCAATGTATGTGTAAACCATGCAGTGCTAGCATGGGTTGGCAGTTCAAATGCTGATCGGGGATGTGCCGAACATGACGGGATAACGAGTGGGATGATCAGTCCCCGACAGTGGCCTGCTGTCAGCCCCAGTCCAGGTCGCATCAGATTGTGAAGTAATGATCATGCAGTGCAAGCATGATGTAAATAGATGCACTTTCAAATGAACGCTGGCTACATGTGTGTTACATGTCAAGTACGAGTGTGCATCATAACAAAAAAATCATTCATGAGTGCCAAATGATGTATATGAACAATGTGAACATGCCATTGAATATATAAACATGAATGCAAAAACAATAAATGTTAGAATGACAATCTGTTACTCACAGTGATTGGTATTGTGTGACTTGTCTCTAAATCAATGTGTGTTTTGATAACACCACAATGATCTGTAAAGTAAGTGCAATAGTGATTTTGTATCAGTAATTGCTTAAAAATTGTATTCTGTGAACTAAGTATAATTGTACTGATTTCGGACCACATCCGAATTCGGATGGTCCGAATCACAATTGGTCCGAAATGGGCATTGGGGTCCGAATTGGGACAGGGTCCGGATTAGGGTAGAACCGAAATGGGTGGTCCGAAATTGTATATGGTCCGAAATGAACATGTCCGAATTCACTGTTGGTCCGAAATTGAGTATGGTCCGGATTGCTACTGGTCCGAACTTGGATGAGGGTCCGAATTGGACATGGATCCGAGTTCATACTTATAAATTTTCCAATATTTCCCAGAAATTATATTTGGACCATTTTTTTTGCATGTTTTTGAGTCTAACATTGTAAATGTGATCTTATATGCTATCTTTTAACTTAAAACATAACACTTACGTACCAAAATAACCCATTTATGTGGCTTTTTCATCATGTCTCGATGAACACACACTAACACACACACATAATTCTAAAAATCATACTTAGGGTGCGAATCTGATTCTGAAATTTAGTATGTAACATCCTTACTACTCGATTTTAACATAGCAACATAAATCTATTACATGCATTAAGAATCAGAACCAAAATCTTTTGATTCGGTTTTCACTAAAAACCGAATAGAAACTTTAAAAATTCGTAAATAGGAGTAATTGTTACCTCAAATCGTTTGTTGTAGCAGTTATAGTTCCTAAATTGCAACTTAAATCCAACTTTTTACACTTGAAATTACTGATTCTTGTGTGTTCCTTACATGAAGCCGAGAGAAAGAGAGAGTAGAGAGAGAAATCGGTAGAGAGAGAGAGTAGTGAGAGAGTGTGATTGTTTGAAATGAAGGGTTTCCATCCTTTTTATTTGTATTTTAACTTATTTGCACACTAAACCCCTCAACTTCGTATTTTCTTATTTAACTGATAATATGATCAAAATTTGCTTAACTTAATATAATTATCCAAAAGTACAATAATTTAGTTCTTAAAATCTGCAAATTATAATTAATTAAATTTTGGGATGTTACAGCATGGGCTCCACCACGCCTATACTTCGTCCGCGAAGTCATGCTGCGCTAAACAAACTTGGGTACTTGTTCTTCATGTCTTCTTCCGATTCCCAAGTATGATTAGCTCCCCGATGATGCTTCCACTTGACCAGCACCATCCTGATTTCCTTGTTCCGTAGTTTCTTGACTTTCGTTTCCAAAATGCATTCCGGCTCATCAACGAACCTTAGCCGTTCGTCAATCTTTATGTCTGAATGGTCAGTCCATGGTTCCCTTTCGGGCACCAGACTCTTTCTTAAGTAACCAACATGGAATACCGGGTGAACACCAGACAATTCTTCCGGTAAGTCCAAATGATAGGACTGGTTCCCAACTCTTTCTAGTATTTTGAAGGGTCCTATGAATCGAGGCGATAGCTTTCCTCGCTTAACAAATCTCGTGACACCTTTCATTGGGGACACCTTCAAGTATACCCAATCGTCCTTCTGAAACTCTATCGCTTTATGACGGCGATCGTGGTAATTCTTTTGCCGATCTTGCGCCGTTTTCATGTACTGCCGAATGAGTTGAATCTTTTCGTTTGTTTCTTGCAATAAGGCAGGACCAGCTATTGGAGTTTCTCCTGTTTCCCTCCAACAGGTTGGAGTCCTACATTTTCTGCCGTACAGGAACTCAAATGGTGCCATTTTGATTGTGGAATGATAACTGTTGTTGTAGGAGAATTCAACCAACGGGAGGTGATCGTCCCAGTTACCACCCAAATCCATGACACAGGCTCTGAGCATGTCTTCCAGAGTCAGAATAGTTCTTTCACTCTGCCCATCAGATTGAGGTCTATAGGCAGTACTCATTGCGATACGAGTACCAAGACCGTTTTGTAGAGAAGCCCAGAAATTAGAAGTGAATCTACTATCTCGGTCAGAGACAATAGACTTAGGCACACCATGCCTAATGACGATTTCATTAACGTAGATCTGGGCAAGACGGTCCAATGAGTAAGTCTCCCGAATGGGAATGAAGTGCGCAGATTTTGTTAATCGATCAACAATGACCCAAATGACATCATGTTGACGACGTGTCTTGGGCAGCTTTGTTATGAAGTCCATAGTAATATGGTCCTACTTCCATTCCGTGATAGGAAGAGGTTGCATACTACCATAGGGCTGTTGGTGTTCTGCTTTGACTAATCTGCATGTTCTACATTTCTCCACAAATTGTCCAACGTCTCTTTTCAACCCTGGCCACCAAAAATCTTCTTTCAAGTCGTTGTACATTTTCGTGCTACCAGGATGAATTGAGAACTTAGATTGATGAACTTCCTCAAGTATTACCTCTCGCATGTTCCAGAACTTAGGAACCCAAATTATGCCATATACACCCTTGAGTCCAGTTCCATCGTCTTGCATTAATGGCAGTTGAATTCTGATATTTTCGTCCTTTACATTCTCCTCCTTTAAGGTCTGCAACTGAGCAACCCTTACAGAGTCTATGATAGTGGACGTCAATATTATGGAAGTCAAGGCATAGCAGTATGCCTTGCAGTACGCTTTTCTGCTAAGGGCATTGGCCACTACGTTGGCCTTCCCTGGATGATAGAGAATTTCGCAATCGTAGTCTTTGATCAGTTCCATTGACCTTCTCTGCCTCATATTCAAGTCCTTCTGACTAAATATATACTTCAAACTCTTGTGGTCAGTGTAGAGTTGACACTTGGTTCCATACAAATAGTGTCTCCATAGTTTAAGAGCGAAAGTCACAGCAGTCAGCTCCAAGTCGTGAGTGGAGTAGTCTTTCTCATGGGGTTTGAGCTGTCTGGAAGCGTATGCTATGACATTTCCTCTTTGCATTAATACCGCTCCAAAACCCATGCCTGATGCATCCGTATAGACTACAAAGTCCTCGTTCCCTTCAGGCAAGGCTAAAACTAGTGCTTCACTTAGTAACTTCTTCAAGTTATCAAAAGCCGCTTGTTGTTCTTCTTTCCAAAAGAAGGTTGCGTTCTTGCGAGTAAGCTTTGTAAGCGGAACAGCGATTTTGGAGAAGTCTTTGATGAATCGGCGGTAATAACCAGCCAATCCCAGAAAGCTTCGAATTTCTGAGGCGTTGCGGGGTGATTCCCAATTCTGGATAGCTTCGATCTTTGCAGGATCAACAACAATCCCAGCACCAGATATCACGTGCCCCAAGAATTGGATCTGAATTGATTGTTTAGGAGGAACAAGTTAACAAAAGAGTTTATAATTGAGTATAAGGATCATGAAATCGTTTCGAATGTTGAGACGTACCTGGCTCAACCAGAATTCACATTTCGAGAATTTGGCATAAAGTCGCTCTTTGCGTAGCAACTCTAGTAATTCTCTCAGATGTGCTGCATGATCCTCTTCGGTCTTTGAATATATGAGAATGTCATCGATGAACACGATGACAGATTTGTCGAGCATTGGCCGGCAGACTCTGTTCATGAGATCCATGAAAGCAGCCGGCGCATTTGTGAGACCGAATGGCATTACCAAAAACTCGTAGTGTCCGTAACGAGTTCTGAAAGCCGTCTTTGGAATGTCGTCTAGATGTACTTTGAGTTGGTGATAACCCGAACGAAGATCAATCTTCGAGAAGTAGCTTGCGCCTTGTAACTGGTCGAAGAGATCATCAATCCGGGGCAACGGATATTTGTTTTTGATTGTGACTTTATTGAGTTCTCTGTAATCGATGCACATACGTAATGTGCCATCTTTCTTTTTAACAAACAACACAGGAGCGCCCCATGGAGAAGAACTTAGGCGGATAAAGCCTTTGTCAAGCAGCTCCTGTAACTGCTTCATCATTTCCTGCATTTCTGCAGGAGCTAAACGGTACGGAGCCTTTGCTATTGGAGCAGCTCCAGGAATGAGATCAATGCGGAATTCCACTTGACGATCACGTGGCAATCCCGAGATATCTTCTGGAAAGACATCTGGAAATTCAGAAACAACGGGAACGGTGGAAGGAGATTGAACTTCAGCCTTTGCATCGACAGCGTAGGCCAAATATGCATGACAACCCTTGGCAACGTGCTTTCGGGCTTTTGCAATTGAAATAAGGCACAAATAACCTTTGTGTCTGTCACCATAGATACAAATGTCTCGGCCCTCGGGAGTGGTGATTTTAATCATCCTTTTCTTGCATACGATTTGGGCCTCGTTATGAACCAACCAGTCCATGCCCACTATGATATCGAATTCCCCGAACTCCATGGGAATTAGATCTATGTTGAACAGTACATCTTCTACAAGTAAAGTGCAATTCCTAGATACCTTGTCTGCTTTAACTAACATGTTGCTAGCAGTCTCTATATCAAGCACGAATTGTAATTTGGAAGTAAACATATTGAATTGACGAGCAAATGTAGTGGAGACAAACGAACGATTGGCTCCGGAATCAAACAGTATACGTGCAGGAATGGAATTAACATAGAACGTACCAGTGACCACCTCCGGATCATCCTTTGCTTCTTCAGCTGTGATTTGGAACGCCCTTGTTGGAGCCCTTTGAGATTGATCCCTGCGAGAAGTGGATGCTGCAGAAGATCTTGCCGTTGATTGCTGAACGCTTTGATCTCGTGGGGGTTTCGGGCAGTCCCTTGAAAAATGGCCAAGTCTGTGGCAGTTGTAGCATGCATCATCTATTCGAGGACAATGTTCCCAGTGATGGCCTTTCTGCCCACAGCAGAAGCAGTACATGTCTTGAGTCTTACACTCCCCAGAGTGCGCCTTTCTGCATCGTCTGCAGTCCCTCATTTCTGAACTGGCCGAAAAGGCCCTTCCCTTCTTGGGTGATGAAGATTGTTGATGGGATTGAGGAGAGAATCGGGATGATCCAGACTCCCGCTACCTTTTTGGCAGCGACGGTTGAGTCGGTGCTGCGGCGGCTGAACCGATGACATAACCTGATAACAAAACGATCTGCTCCACATTTCGAGCAGCCTCCAGTAAACCGGCAAAAGTTGTATACCGAACCCCACTTATGGTTCGGCGTATCTCATAGTCTAATCCGGCCTCAAACCGGGCTATCTTCCTTTCCTCCGTGTCGACTTGATGCGGTGCAAACAAACTTAGTCGGGTGAACTCAACGGCATATTGCGTAATCGTCTTTGTTCCTTGGGTCAAATTCAGAAACTTCGCCTCTAAACGGCGCTTCTCATCGGTAGGACAGTATTGCTGAGAGAATACTTCCTTGAACTCGCTCCAGGACATGTGTGACACTACCTCCATCGTCAACACATGTGTCATTGCATCCCACCACGTAACTGCGTCCCTTGCAAACATAGCGGTTGCAAAGCGGACCATATCCTTTTCAGCACAGTCGCTGATTCTGAAAGTTCTCTCTGTGGTGGTGATCCATTCCAATGCTGTGACAGCATCTCCAGTTCCGTCAAAAGTAACAGCTCCGTTACTTTTGAAGTCCTTAAATCTACAACCCCTTGACTTGTTAGAAGACCCAGTGTCTTGTCTTTCCTCTTGATCGTCTTGTTGTTGCTCCTTGTTCTTCCGTTTGTCAGCCTTACGTTTTGCTTCGGCCTCATCTCTGGCCCTTAACTGATCAGCAAATGACTGAGCCTGCTCAGCCATTCGTTTAGATTGTAGCTCATTCTTTTGTTCCATTAGAGCTTGCATAATCTGGAACATCTGTTGAGGAGTCATATCGTCTCCTGACATGTTCTGAAATATAACAACTTATATTTAGAACATTTATTGGTAAGTCCTAAGTGTTACAGTTACCCTTTATTTGTCCCCGTGTGCATGTTAATCCTATCTTAGTTCGGATCATTACTTAGAAGTTCATTCTAATATCATAACCTAAGTTTGAGTCCAAGTCCTCGCAGACACTTGAAACCTCAAACTAATGCTCTGATACCAAAACCTGTGGCACCCTCTTGCTTTGATATTATAATTGAAATCACCAGGATCAACAAACAACCCAACGTTTAACATGATAATTTAAATTGAATACTTAAATCAGAATTAAGCAAATCCACACTAAAGCAATAGAATACGTGTCTACAGTGATAAAGTCTAACTATTACATCAACATAATTGTTTAAAAGTAATGTAATCCCAGCCCAAAGCTATTACATTCAAGTACCAATAGCTTTTAAAGTCTCCGGGATATTGATTTGATATGCTTAAGTAGAAGGTCCTGCTACACTTTTGCCTTTGCCTGAAAACATTGTGAGTCAACTGTAAGCTAATTTGCTTAGTGAGATAAAAGATTATGCAAACAACAATTATTTCTTTACAAGCAATGCTTAACCATGGGCAGTCTAAGCCCCATGTATGTGAAAACAGGCAATGTAAGCCTCAATGTATGTGTAAACCATGTAGTGCTAGCATGGGTTGGCAGTTCAAATGCTAATCGGGGATGTGCCGAACCTGACGGGATAACGAGTGGGATGATCAGTCCCCGACAATGGCCTGCTGTCAGCCCCAGTCCAGGTCGCATCAGATTGTGAAGTAATGATCATGCAGTGCAAGCATGATGTAAATAGATGCACTTTCAAATGAACGCTGACTACATGTGTGTTACATGTCAAGTACGAGTGTGCATCTTAACAACAAATCATTCATGAGTGCCAAATGATGTATATGAACAATGTGAACATGCCATTGAATATATAAACATGAATGCAAAAACAATAAATGTTAGAATGACAATCTGTTACTCACAGTGATTGGTATTGTGTGACTTGTCTCTGAATCAATGTGTGTTTTGATAACACCACAATGATCTGTAAAGTAAGTGCAATAGTGATTTTGTGTCAGTAATTGCTTAAAAATTGTATTCTGTGAACTAAGTATAATTGTACTGATTTCGGACCACATCCGAATTCGGATGGTCCGAATCACAATTGGTCCGAAATGGGCATTGTGGTCCGAATTGGGACAGGGTCCGGATTAGGGTAGAACCGAAATGGGTGGTCCGAAATTGTATATGGTCCGAAATGAAAATGTCTGAATTCACTGTTGGTCCGAAATTGAGTATGGTCCGGATTGCTACTGGTCCGAACTTGGATGAAGGTCCGAATTGGACATGGATCCGAGTTCATACTTATAAATTTTCCAATATTTTCCAGAAATTATATTTGGACCATTTTTTTTGCATGTTTTTGAGTCTAACATTGTAAATGTGATCTTATATGCTATCTTTTAACTTAAAACATAACACTTATGTACCAAAATAACCCATTTATGTGGCTTTTTCATCATGTCTCGATGAACACACACTAACACACACACATAATTCTAAAAATCATACTTAGGGTGCGAATCTGATTCTGAAATTTAGTATGTAACATCCTTACTACTCGATTTTAACATAACAACATAAATCTATTACATGCATTAAGAATCAGAACCAAAATCTTTTGATTCGGTTTTCACTAAAAACCGAATAGAAACTTCAAAAATTCGTAAATAGGAGTAATTGTTACCTCAAATCGTTTGTTGTAGCAGTTATAGTTCCTAAATTGCAACTTGAATCCAACTTTTTACACTTGAAATTACTGATTCTTGTGTGTTCCTTAGATGAAGCCGAGAGAAAGAGAGAGTAGAGAGAGAAATCGGTAGAGAGAGAGAGAGAGAGAGAGAGAGAGAGAGTAGTGAGAGAGTGTGATTGTTTGAAATGAAGGGTTTCCATCCTTTTTATTTGTATTTTAACTTATTTGCACACTAAACCCCTCAACTTCGTATTTTCTTATTTAACTGATAATATGATCAAAATTTGCTTAACTTAATATAATTATCCAAAAGTACAATAATTTAGTTCTTAAAATCTGCAAATTACAATTAATTAAAATTTGGGATGTTACACATTATCTGACTCGTCATGACCACGAAATGGTAATGTGCCTCTCAACAAAAATCTAACAACACTAATTAAAGCAGTTAATCGAATTTCATATTCATTCTTTTGCATTTCACTTTGCTTATGAAAGGCAACAAGAATAGATTGATTTTGTCTCAACAAATCTTCACATTTTTGAAGTGCTTTATTGTGAAAACTACTCACATCATCCACATGAAGATCAAATCTTTCCGTTTTATTCCAACTATTAAAACCTTCCGTCACAAATGCATCTTTTGTATTTCCGCTCCCAATTCCACCTTGGTCTCTAAATAAATAGCAAACAAAACAATATGCCTTATCCGTTTTAACACTATACTCTAACCAATTAGCATATTGATCAAACCATTAAGGACGAAAACGTCTTGCATTACCACTAATTGTTCTTTGTGGAAACTTATGACCGCGTGGTTGACATGAATCTCAAATCAAATACTTTCGTCTAATTTCATCTTTTTTATTAGGATGATTTTCCGAAATATTTTTCCTTTCGAAGGGATCCCATGGAAGATCACTCAACTCAATTACTTGTGGTATTTGTGGAGAAGTATTAGAAGCTCTTCCACTTGACGGAGATTCGGATCTTGATAACTTTCTTTTCGAAAATCGATCCATATTAATATTTATACTTATTAATAAATGAGAACAATTTATGCCACATGTCAATCTCTCATGCATTTTTATCTTCATTTTTCCTTCTAATTTTCCTAAAATAACTCATCTTTTACACTTTTTCGATGTATTAATGTTAAATAAGACTTTCCCTCTTGAAGCATTAATTATTAAGAATAAAATATTAATTCTAAGAAAAAGTGTTTTAAATTTTCATTTTAACTAATATACTAAAATCATTCAATAAAATTTGATTTTATTCCTTTGTATTGAAGTTTTTTTTAATTCAAATTTCCTTATTGAATTAAAAACTATATAAATTTAATTTCAAAACATTACTATAATTTATATCTATATATATTACAAATAACAAAAAATAATTATTACCATGATATTATCAACATCAATCATTTGTTTTCTCTTCCATTAATGTAGAGCAAAAATCATCTATTGTTCAAATAATACATAAAGTTATTTAAAATATTAAATTAAAATTTGTAACTAATACTTATTAAATTAAATTTTAGTAACCTATAAATACGTAACCATTTTTCAAGTATTACTTTTCATTAATTGTTATTATATTCTAGATAAAAAAAAATATTAACAATTTCGAAATTTTAATTTCAAATTTTTTTATCATTATTATTTACTAACATATTTGTATATGTTATAACTATCAAATATTTTCCATTTAATCTAAAAGAACATTAACGAAAAATATTATACTTGTATTATATTATTATATTAAATGTGTATGTGTGCAATAAAATATATTTAAATTTATGATTTACTAAATTTTTTTTTTTTTTGTATAATTCATATATTATAATTATTGAAAATATATCTTAATATATTTTTATTATATAAATATTTTTTTCAATCAATCCATGTAATACATAGGTTAATAGACTAGTTGTCTAATGAAATAAAACAATTAAATAAATGTAACTTAATATTAAACATTTAAAAATGTTAACTCTTAATTCTTAAATAATAGGTTAATTGTCTGATGTCTGATTCCACTTCTGATTGATAAGAGGTGGTCCTGATAAGATACTAAGATCTGATAAGAGAATTCAATAAGTTTGTTTGTTTTATAAATTATCTGATTCTGTTATTTTTATTAATTTTACATATTAATTCCCAAAACCAAACAGATATCATTGATTAAAGTCAAATACCAAGTAAGGATAATATCATTGAATCAAAGTGATCTATGTAAACATTTAATATCATTCAAATAACATTAACAAGATTTAAGTAAGAAACCAATTCAAGTTTATAAGTTATAATCAAGTAACATAAATGCATTCAATAAACATATAAACAACATGCTTTCAAGAATCAAATAACAATTAAAGTTTATAAGTTATAATTAAGTTTATAAGGTTACGTTTATTAACTTCCAAATAACTTAAGTTTATAAGTTATATAGATTTGTTATTGAAAAATAATAAATTTTATCAAAAAGTGTTGAATATTTCTCGTTATGGTAGGGTGGGTAGGTTGAGGGGTAAGGTGGGTGGGGATGGGTAGATTTGAGGGGTAATGGTGGGTAGGTTGAGGGTAATGGTGTAGGGATAGGGTGGGTAGGTTGAGAGGTAAGGTGGGTGAGGATGGGTAGATTTGAGGGGTAGGGAGTAGGGTCGGTGGGTAGTTTGCGGGGTCGGGTAGGGTTGGCTCCGGCGGGGTGACGGTGGGTGGGTAGCTTTGCTCTGAGGTTAGTGTCTGGGTGGGGCGCGTGGGCTCCGGGTCCGTCTCGGGCCGTGCGATGAGGTCGAGGTTCATGGGTGGCGCGGGGGCTGGGGGATGGGTGGTGTCCGTCAGTTCCCGGGGTAGTATAGGGTCGGGTGAGAAGCAGGTGGTTGAGGGTAGGGTAGGTTGAGGGGTGGGGTGGGGTGGGGTCAGGGTCGGGGGTCGGGGGTTTCAGGGTAGGGGTAGAGGGTCGGGTGAGTGAGGTAGGTCTGGGGTACAGGACGGGTGGGTACCGGTACGGGTGGGGTGGGGTGGGGTTGAGCGCGCCAGTGTATTGTTTTGTTGTGTGCTCAGTGGTGAATAATTCGCATATCACAGTTCTTATCCTATAAAGCCCATCTCCAGCGATGTTGCCTCTAATCTGTCTTCGGGCCATATCCACACGCCTTATCCGTGTTCCCTCTTACCGAATAAGAGGAAACCTCTGATAAGAGGCCTGTAATTGCTAATCAACCCTC
>JAANYP010001604.1:0-16221 GCA_020465985.1 Centrapalus pauciflorus | reverse complement strand
TTTAACGGCTGAAATTAATCGAAATCTTTAATCAACTCACTTTGATTATTTCGATTTCCATATTCCAATTAATCGTTTAACTATCGAATCAAATAATATTTAAACCGATTTGTGAATTTTATAAAAAAAAACTAATAAAGTCTCCACTTTAATTTTTATAAAACCGAAAACACATTTAGTCACAAATGTTTAAATATTAATAACCAAACACTTTTGATTTATTAATTCGATTTTAACGCATTTAATTTACTCGTTCGAGTTTAACCGTGAATTAAACGACGCGACGGAACAAACAATCCATCACCTCGGCTACCACATCACAACCGAGAGGTCATGGGTCTCAACCCACGGCCGAAATCTCTAGGTTTGATTTCGCGAACCGAAACGTTTAATTTTCCGACTTTAATCAATTAAACACTTTTAAACAATCAAACATCAACTAAATAAAAACTAAGGTTTCAAAATCCCAAGTTCCAAGAAACTCAAAGGTTGGCCGAGAATCACCATGGGGTTTCCAAAACCTTTGGTCGATTTTCTCCAAGCCGAATCAAAACCTTAAACGTTTTAATTATCGATTTCGATCGTTTAAACACTTTTAATT
This sequence comes from Centrapalus pauciflorus, assembly GCA_020465985.1. Lineage (NCBI taxonomy): Eukaryota > Viridiplantae > Streptophyta > Magnoliopsida > Asterales > Asteraceae > Centrapalus > Centrapalus pauciflorus. The sequence continues at coordinate 15,620 of JAANYP010001604.1, read as the reverse complement.
ATTAAAAATCGAAAGTTTAAAAAAAACGTTGGACATAAATACTTGAATAATACTATCATTATGTTACTTGAGATGACTCTGATACCACTGTTGGGAATTCGTATCGTTTTTCGTAAAAACATAAACATTAATCTTATTAACGCACAACGGAAGCTTTTAAAATTACGAATTCTGTACACGGATCATCAAGTAAAACATAAGATAAGTAAACGAGAAAGCAATAAAAATTCGTACCTTTGTATTCTATGACAAGAATACACGAATGAGACGCTTTCGGTATCCACCGGTGATGACACGATCAAGCGGCGTCAGGTAAGCAATCAAACACACGAAGAACGGGAAAAACAAAACCCTCACCAAATTGAGGTTTTGTTTCCTGCGGCTGACAACACAAAAACACACACCCCCACTATGTGTATGTGTATTATTCGTGTATATAGAAAAAGTGGTTCACCCCTTTATTTGTGGTCTCATATATATCAACATATATATCTCCATCGTTCTATCATATATGGTTTAGCCGTGTATATATACATTATATATATTATTAATTTAGAGTTTTAGTTTTAATCAAACTCTATTATAATAATATAATATATATCTTAATAATTATCTTTATTATTTAAACCTTATATAATTATCACTATAATTATAAATCTATTAAATAATATTTATCTTTTATATATTATCTAATAATATATAAATGACTAGATAATTATTTATAATTATCTCTATTTATTTGTTTATAGTTATCCATCCAATTATCAAATAACAGATGATAATAATAATTCAAATAAATCAATCTTTTATTTAATATCCAATAATAAATAAAAGACTAGATAATTATTTAATTATCATCCAATGACAATTAAAATACTACAATATCTAATATTGCACTTTCAGTCCCCGTACTTTGAGATATAATTAATCACACATTAATTTAATCTCAATGATCATTTCGTGTCATAAACAATATCCAATATCATTTATTCAATAATTTAATTGCATCTGCTCAGTTGTGCTCATCGGTGTGACCCTCAAGTGTTTTATGAAATCAGCCATGATGCAGTAGTAATGTCATCTTTACACACCATATCCTAACATGAACAATATCCAGGTTTTGTCTATAAGTTGGACAAAGCACTCTATGGTCTTAAACAAGCCCCTAGAGCCTAGTATGACACTCTTATTGAATTCCTTATGAGCAATGAGTATTCCAGAGGTAAAGTGGATACCACACTGTTCATAAAGAAGGTGAAATCTGATATTATGTTTGTTCAAATTTATGTGGATGATATAATATTTGGTTCTACCAATGAGCAGTTATGCAAGAATTTTTCATTACTCATGAAATCCAAATATGAAATGAGTATGATGGGAGAACTTACTTTCTTTTTAGGATTACAGGTTAAACAAACCTCAACTGGAATTTTTATAAATCAAAGAAAGTATACCTTAGATCTCTTGAAAAAGTTTAAATTTGATCAAAGTTCTCCTATTAAAACCCCAATGGCAACCAATGTAAAATTGGATGCTGATGCCAGTGGCAAAGCTGTTTCAGTAACAGCTTACAGAGGTATGATTGGGAGCTTGCTATATTTAACTGCTAGTAGACCTGATATTATGTTTGCCACCTGTTTGTGTGATAGGTTCCAAGCTGATCCAAAGGAATCTCATCTAGCTGCTGTTAAAAGAATCTTCAGATACCTGAAGGGCACATCAGGTTTGGGTCTTTGGTATCCCAAAGACTCAACTCTTGAACTAACAGGTTATTCAGATTCTGATTATGCAGGCTGCAGGCTGCAGGCTAGATAGAAAAAGCACAACAGGTGGATGTCGACTCCTTGGTGGAAAGTTGATAAGTTGGTGTAGCAAGAAGCAGAACTTAGTGTCTACTTCTATTGCTGAAGCTGAGTACATTGCTGCTGGAAGCTGCTGTGGGCAGATTCTGTGGATGCAGCATCAGCTTGAAGACTATGGGCTTGTGTATAGGAAAACTCCTATTCTGTGTGACAACACAAGTGCCATAGCAATCTCCAACAATCCAGTATTTCATTCAAGAACAAAGCATTTTGAAGTCAGACATCACTTCATCAGGGATCACATTCAGAAAGGTAATGTGGAGGTAAGTTTTATTTTCACAAATGAACAGCTTGCAGACATTTTTACCAAACCTCTTGATGAAACCAGGTTTAATTACCTTGTCAGCAAGCTGGGCATGTTAAACAAAAGTGACTAAGTGTCCTTAAAGGTCTAAAAGCTTGTATGTCTCACACTGCTCAAGTTTCTCAAAACAGCTTAGAAAAAACAGGCTATGCATGTTTTGTACTTAGCCATTTTTCTGAAATCCTTGAACATACAACAGGCTGAACAAAAACAGTTTACTCGTCCAGCCTGCTCTGATGGTCCATTCTTCAGTCTGCTCATTCCCTCACACTGATTTACAAGACATTGTCTTGTAACCTGATCAGCTATTTGACACAACCTGTTCCTACATGGTTGAACAGGTTGAGGGAACAGCTTGAAGAATGACCAGCTTGTGATGACCCTTCTCATCACAGGTTTGACCAACAGCTTAGACCAACAGTTTTTAATTACCTTTCTTCACAATTAAGTAATTTAATTTATGTTTTTAATTAACTTAATTATTGCGGTTAATGTGGGTTACGTGTGTTAGTGATTAAAAAGGGCTCAAGTGGTCTGACAAACGGTCTGACATGGACAACCATTCCGTTTTCCGTTAACGACCTTTTCAAATCAACCGCCCAAATATTTCTCTCTCATACCCACTCACATTCAAATCCTATAAATACCTCATACTGTTTCATCTTCGTCTTCCTCACTACAATCATAAATCTCCTAAGAACCCTAAAAATTCGACTAAGTGTCTTGTGCTTCTGCTACTCTCACTACTCTCAAAATGGCTCACAGAAACAACCCCTTCCTACCAGTATTTGTTGGTGATGATGTGCAGAAACATTCATCAGTCACCACAATGCTAACCCTCAAACCCACTAACTACATTGCCAACCTCACAATCCCCAAAAACTATTTGGGGAAAGGTTATGACCAAATGGTGGAGTTTTTGACAGTTCATCCATTGAACTATGCCATGACTGCTACTCCTGGTGTCCTGTACCAGGAGATGGTGTACGAGTTTTGGTACACTTGTTCCTACAACCCCAACACCAAAGTCATCAAAGGGACTATTCTCAATGGGACTCAGACCATTGAGATCACTATTGATCTTCTCAGGGAAGTTCTTCATCTGCCCGTTGCTGATTCATATGACATGCCTCAGCCTGAGAATGAACAAATGGGTAATCTGCTACGCTTCTGTGGTGTAGCAGAACCCAAAATTGGTGCTACGCTGTTCAGGAAGGATCTGTCTCCTACCTACAGCTTCCTGTTTGCCTCAATGATGATGAGCTTTAGCAGCAAAGTTGGTTCATTTGACCAACTGAGCCGTGATGATATCCCAATAGTCCTACAGCTGGTGGATGGGACTACAATGGACATGGCTAAGTGGATCTTTCTGAACTTGAGGAACCTGGTGCAGCAGGAGACAAGACCAGCTGCTGTTCGATACCCAAGGTTTCTGAGCCTCATATTCAGACACATTTGTGGTGAGCACTTGTACAACTCTCAGCCCTTACTTCATACTGCTGCCTTCCCTGTAATAGGGAATAGAGTTTTCTACACTGCTGTTCTTCCAAATGAGCCTCCTCTGTCAACACCAATGAGGAGGTTGTTAGGATTGGTGGAAGGACCCTCTGATGTGAGGGTGGATCCAGAAGCTGCTCCCAAGAGAAAATCCAAAGCCAGGTCCAAAATTGTTAAGAGGACCATGGCAACCACTTAAGCTGGGCCTGTGCAAAAGAAGGCCAAAACAGCTCAGTCTGAGTCTGCACCCTTAGCCTCTGTGGCTGAGGGGGAGCAGGCTCCTCACCCTGGTTCATTCGTTGAACCTCAAGCCTCTGTGGCTGGTGCCTCCGTGGCACTTGAGACTATGGAACAGGTCAACCCACCTGTTTCTTACCCAGTCTCTAAACCTGTCCAGTCTGAACCTCTCATCACCTCTCCACAATCACCCACTTCATCCATCCAATACCAACGAAAATCCCTAGCCAAAAAGAAACCAGCCCAAACAACCAGCTCCTCTGTTCCCTCTCAACAGGGTTCAGTTGTAAGAGAAGCCACCCCTGCTGCCTCTCCTATTTTGGGAGAAGGTTTAGCACAATTGGAGCCTGCTTCACTCCAACCTGAGTCCACCTAGAGTCAGCCTAGACCCTCTGGTTCCTCCCAACAGGAACCAGTTGTACAAAAGGAGATAACCACCTCAACTATTCCAGCCTCCCAACAGGCTGAGAATATTGAAAGACAGGAGCCCTCTCCACTCCATACTGAGTCCACACTGTCCCCTACTCAAACTTCTTTACACCATGAGTCTGCACGAGGTGCCCACACTGCTGGTATAGACCAATCAGCAGCTCAGCCTCAAACTTCTGCTCCCCATGATACAGCTGTTCTACACCAAACAGCTGCTGAGGGACCAACAACCCAGGCTGATGAACCTCAGGGAACATACCATCCCTTTGGTGAGGCTGCTCCTATGCAAACTCCATCAGCAGGTTTCACCACTGCTGATGTTGAAATGCATATCCCTTCTCCCCATGATGAGGTGCTTTTACACCAAGGCACTGCAGAGGGAACACCCACTGGCCTTCATGAAGGTGTTGCAACACAAGCAGCATCTGAAAGGCCCCCAACATCAATCCCTTCTCCTGATGATGCAGCTACAGCCGCTGCTGAGGGACCCTTTGACCCCTCCAAGCTGGGCCCCATTACTTTTGCCCAGGCTATGGAGCTTCTCTCAAATGTTCCTCTTCCCTCTTCATCACATCCTCATACACCAGCCTCATCATCTTCTTCTCCATCAACCTAATCTAAACAGTCCACCCATACACCTCCATCTCCTAAAGACCTGCCTTTAAAGGATCAGCTTTCTCTGCTGACCAACAAAGTTGGTTCTTTAGAAACTACTATGACCTCTCTACCCTCTCTTATTTCAGACTCTGTGTCTGAACAGCTTAAAGGGTTCTTTAATTTGTTCAAGGATTCCTTCCCTGCCACTCCACAAACTGATAATTCTCCACAGCTGCTTGCACTCACTGCACAGCTGCAAACTGTATCCACATCCCTCTCCTCAATTCTTTCACTACAACAGGACTCTGTGTCCTCAATGACAGCTATTTCTCAACAGCTGTCATCTCTCCTAACTTCTTGCAACTCTACACTTCCTGATACTCTGGCCAGCTTGAATACCCTCATTGGCGCCCTATCAAATTCTGTGTCATCAAACCTTGCTGATGTGCAAGATTCTCTAGAACTACATCTTGCACAGCTTCAAAGTTTGCTGTTCACAGCTTCTGATAGGGAAAACATTGTTAAGCTGACCTCTCTTGCTGATACCCAATCCTCTTCTCTTCAAACCTGTCTTTCCCAGCTTGCAGAGGTTAAGGACAACTTGGCATTCTTAGTGAATAGCCTTGTTGGCCCCAGGCCTGCTGCCAAAACTGCTGGCAAGCCTAATGACTTCGTGTCTTCAGGCAGACCAGGTGTTGAAGGTGCTGGTACATCTCCTTCAAAGGGGGAGAAGTCATCTGCCTCGAAGACTAAGTCTAAGGGGAGAAAACTTCTTCTCCTAAGGAGAAATAAGTACCTGCAATACTTACTGGTCAACCAGCAGGAGCATCTGCAACAGGTACAATGGAGGGTGCCTCTCACACTGCTCAGCCTACTCAAGCTGAATCTCCAATCCCTGCTCAGTCTAAGGGGGAGGTATTTATTCCTGAGGGCAGGCCAAGCAGCAGAAGGAGGCATCTGATTTTAGAAGAAGAAGAGGAGGAGGAGGAAAGTCCTGAAGCTGCTGTCACTACAGCAACTAAAGGAAAAGAAAAAGCAGCAACTGATCCTCAACAGCAGAAAGCAGCAGAGCTTAAATTTCACAAAGCCAGGGCCAAAGAAATGGGTCTTCCTATGCACAAATATTTTGAGTTTAGAGAAGTACAGCTTCAAGCCCTGGAAGCTTTAAGGAAAGAAGAAGAATCTGCCAAAGCTGCTAAGTCTTTTGCACTTCAAGAGGCAAGGAAAGTCAAAATGTCTTCTCTGGTTGTGCAAAAGAAAATATTGGAAGCTGCTAAGGGATCAGCAGAAGAGAAGGAAGCAGAAAAAGAAAAGGGTGCTCTGGTCTCAGTGGCCAAAACTTCAGTGCCCTCTGCAAGAGCTCAGTTTCACTTTGACAACCTGGCAAGAAGAAAATTTCAAGATGTTGCTGATAGAAGGCTTGCCAAGGAAGCAATTCTCAAAGCTGTGCCCATATCAAGAAAAGGCAGTCAGTGGAAGTTGAAAATAACCAGAATGGGTGCAGCAGGCCCAGAACTAGAAATATATGACTACACTGACGTTGCACAAATGGGGTACAGAGATTGAGCTGGCAGTTGCTCTGAGTGAGTCTAAGTCAGAAACTGCTAAGACTGTCAGAGCATATGTCAAGAAGCTGATGGAGAGAGTGAAGAATCTTGGCCTGATCTCCAAAGAAGTTAGTGAAGGTGTCTATGTGACACAACCAAAAATAAAGGCCAGGAGGACAAGGAAGGACACTGAGATGGAACAACTCCTCATCCTGATAGAACAAGGTGACTATGCTATTGAGATGAAAGGAGTTGATCACAGCCTGCCTAGTGGAATTGAGTTTGAAGATGGCAAGATCATTGAAGAGCCTGAGCTAGGGGCATTTTTTGTAGATCCCTTAACTCAGAATAAATGCTTTCAGAGAGCATCAGATCTATACAAGGTGGATCTGAGACAGCTTGTAGCCTTCAGACTTGCAATTTCATTCAGGCAGTCAAGTAGGTGGAGAGCAGCTATCTGGGATCAGCTCAGAGGCTGTTATGAAATAGGTGAACTTGAGGATCCCAAGTTTATGATAATAAGAAGTGAGATTGAAGAACTTGAGGATAATAAAGAGCAACTTGAGAAGATGTTTGAAGGTCCCCCTCCATTGTGATGAAGTCCATATACCATCTGGGTAGGTGAAGAATGGAAGCTGTCCATCAGTTGGACAGGCTTACCATTATCTGCTCCCAACAAAAACAGTCCAAAATCTGATGTACGTTAGTTGTACTTTATTTACAAATGTTGTAATTTTCTCTATTTCATTAGTTGTAATATACATCAGTACATCAGTTGTACTTTTGTAAGAACATGTGTTGTTCTAATGTAATAAAAAATCAGTGTATATATAAACTGATCTTTTACTTTATGTTGATGTTGTAATTTTATTTCAACAAATGTAATGTAAAAATATATAGTGACTTTTGATAAGGCCAGCTTAGACTGGTTATTGCAAATAGGGGGAGATTGTTAGGCACAAAAAGGCCCCAGTCAAACCTGTTCTGCATCTGAGGGGGAGATTATTAATCAAACCTGTTGATGCTTTTGAAGGTTGAATTTAAGGCCTGCTATATGCCTTATTGAAACCTGAAAATGATTTGCAATATCAGCCTGAAGCTGTTCTATGTGTTGCATGTGTTGCAACAAAGGCAGTTTTGCCCAAGCTGTTCATTCTGCTGAACAGGCTGGACATAAACTGTCTACGCTGCTCTACACTGGTGAGCAGCTTGGGCAGTTTACAAGTGTTCTGTTCTTTGTGAACAGAACCTGTTCTTTGTGAACAGGCTAAACACTTTATGGAATATGTTTCCAAGTCCTCATGTATTGTTTTTTACTACAAGATCAGTTTACAAAGTCGAAGACAAAGTGGAAATCAGAACTGCTCAGCCTGCCCAAGCTATTCTGTTTCATGAAGACAAAAGGATATTTGAAAAAGGGTGACAAACCTTTTTCTTATATCAAAATAGGCCTTTACAAAGGAAGAAAAACACAAAGTTGACATTCCTTATTTAGTTAAAGGCAATGCAACAGTAGACAAAGTGAAAAGACAAAAGTTCTGCCCACATGAAGACAAGTCTGCTTTTCAGAATGTGCAGAAAAGTTTATGTTGTCTTTTCAACAGGACTTTTCCTTTTTCATTCCGTCCAATGAAGAAGCTTCACTTAGATCCTCTGAGTGAGTATAAAAAGAAACTTCCAAGGATTGAAAGATTAAGCCAAAAAGCTAAGTGCTGAAACCAAGAGTGAACGTGCATTCAAAGTAAGTCTTTCATGCATGCAAGTCTGCTTGAATAAAACAGTGCTCAGTGTCTAAGCTGTTTTTGTTCAAGCTGTTCCTCAGAGTCTTGTAAACACAGTGAGTGATTCTTAGTGAGTGTATTCATTGTAACCAGTTTAAGTCTGTCTTAGACTAGTTAAACAACTGTTGTATCTGTCATCTCAGCTTGAACCTTTCCGCATTCAAGCTCGTTTGTAATTAACATTTGTTGATAATATATACAAACATTGAGAAAATTGTGTGTAGCTTTTTAAACAGCTGTATTCACCCCCCCTCTACAGCTTAAGGCTATATACTTGGGATATCTTTTGGGACCTACAATATATATATATATATATATATATATATATATATATATATATATATATATATATATATATATGGGTTCAAAAAAGTACCCATGAGAATTGTGTATACCAAAGGTACTCTTCCAAAGCCACAAGATTAAAAAAAACAAGGGTTGTGATCAAAAGTTGAAAATTTCATGTGCGTCCCTCTTTTTTAGCTGGAAAGGTAGTTTCGTAATTACAACGACCTATCACAACACGTACAAAATGATCATTCACATTACTTAATTTATCATTCACATTATTTAATTGATTATTCACAACACTTATTTGATCATTACACCACATATTTGATCATTAACAAGAATTATCTAACTATTTACAATTCTTCTACACTTATTTGATCATTCCTAACACTTATTTGATCATTGACAATTCTTCAACACTAATTTGATCATTCACAAGATTTGTTTGATCATTCACAGTACTTATTTGGTCATTCACAACACTTATTTTACACTCATTTGATCAGTCACACAATATTTAATTGATCATTCACAAGAATTATTTGATCATTCACATTATTTATTTCACCATTCACTGTATTTATTTGATCATTCATAAGAATTATTTGACTATGTACACTTCTTCAACACTCATTTGATCAGTCACACAATATTTATTTGATCATTCACAAGAACTATTTGATAATTCACAGTATTTATTTGATCATTCACAACACTTATTTGATCATTCACATGAATTATTTGACCATTCATAATACTTATACAATGATCATTCACAACAATTAGTTGATCATTTAAGTGTTGTGAATAATCAAATAAATAATTTGAATGATCAAATAATTGTTTTGAATGATAAAATAAGTGTTGTGAGTTATCAAATAAATATTGTGAAATGTCAAAATTCTTGTAAATGATCAAATAAGTGTAGAATAAGTGAAAATAGTCAAATAATTATTGTGAATGATCAAATAGTGTTGTGAATGATCAAATAAATATTGTGAATGATCAAATAGTTCTTGTGAATGATCAAATAAATGTTGTGAATGATCAAATAAGTGTAGACAAAGTATAAATAATCAAATAAGTGTTGTGAATGATCAAATAAGTGTAGAATAAGTGTGAATGATCAAATAATTCTTGTGAATGATCAAATAAGTGTTGTGAGTGATCAAATAAGTATAGAAGAAGTGTAAATCGTCAAATATGGTTATTGTGAATGATGAAATAAATACTGTGAATGATCAGATAATTTATGTGAATTATCAAATAAATACTGTGAATGATCAAATAATTGTTGTGAATGGTCAAATAATTCTTGTGAATGGTCAAATAAGTGTTGAAGAATTGTGAATGATCAAATAAGTGTTGTGAATGATCAAATAAATATTGTGAATGGTCAAATAATTCTTGTGAATGATCAAATAAATGTTGAAGAATTGTGAATGGTCAAATAAGTGTTGTGAATGATCATATAAGTGTAGAAGAATTATAAATAGTTAAATTTTTGTGAATGATCAAATAAGTGATGTGAATGATCAAATAAGTGTTGTGAATAATCAATTAAGTAATGTGAATGATCAATTAAGTAATGTGTATTGTCGTTGTAATTACGAAAATACTCTTGTATATGTGGGGTACGTTTGATACGCCGAATTTTGCTTGGTACGCAGGGAACCTATATATATATATATATATTATTTCTTTCTTTTTTATCATTTAATATCCAAATGTAACATTTGATTTTTTATTCCTTTTGTTTTAATTATTATTTTTTATTTATATGTTTATTGTTATTGTTAATGTTAACTTTTTTTTATATATTACTATAATTATTCAATTAAGATTATTATATGATATACCTGATTCATTTTATTTTAATTATTTATTGAAAATCCAAATCTTTCTCTATTCTTTTTTTTTCATTTAAGAAAAATAAAAATAAAAATTAGTTGTAGTTTTTTTCATTCATAAAATAAATAATCGAAATGATTTATTTCTTTTCTCCATTCAAAAATATTGAAAATAACGACATGTTGAAACTTTTTTCATTTGGAAAAAAATATATAATCAAAATGGTACGTAGTTTTTCATTGCAAATACTTAATAAAAATTTTAATTTTAAATGGTTTGAGAATATCAAGAATTGGAATGCTTCATCGTTTTTTAATCTAAAAAAATTAAATACCGAATGCTTTGTTCTTTTTTATTGAAAAAATTAAAATTGTATTGATTTTTTTATCTCCGTTTAATTAAAATCAGAATGGTTCATTTGTTTGAAAAAATCAAAAATCATAATGATTCACCATTTTTATTTTAAAAATTAGATTTCCGAACGAAAACACTACAACTAATTTGTATTTTTCTTAAATGAAAAACAGAATAGAGGAATATTTGTATTTTCAATAAATAATTGAAAAAAATGAAGCAGATATATCATATAATAATATTAAATAAATAATTATAGTAATATATAAAAAAGTTAACATTAATAATAACAATAAACATACAAATAAAATTTGATCACTAAAACAAAAGCAGGGCCGACCCATTGAGGCGTGCAACACGGGCTACTGCCTACGGCCCAACAGCCAAGGGGGCCCAAAAAAATTTTTCCCGTTAATACCTAGACTAATACTAGTAGTTTACTTATTTTGATAGTTGTTTGATTGTGATATTTACATACATATTTACACGGTTGTTTCCTTTAATCTTTAAATGTTATATATACAAACATGTTTAGAGGGTCCCTTTTAAAATTTTGCCCCGGGTCCCAAAAACGATAGGAACGACCCTAAACAAAAGGAATAAAAAATTAAATGTTACATTTGAATAATCTATCTATATATTATAATAAAGGAGCATATCCCATTGCCACATTACATACTCTCAACGAATTACCTTTTAATTTTTCCGCTCTTTTTTTATAATTTAGAACAATTCAATAATAAATTTATATAATTAAAAAATAATATAAATAATGTTAGGCACAAAAAGGCCTCAGTCAAACCTGCTCTACATCTGAGGGGGAGATTTTATAATCAAACCTGTTGATACATTTGAAGGTTGAATTTAAGGCCTGTTATATGCCTTATTGAAACCTGAAAATGATTTGCAATATCAGTCTAAAGCTGTTCTATACGTTGCATGTGTTGCAACCAAGACAGTTTGTCCAAGCTGATCAGTCTGCTGATCAGGCTGGACATAAACTGTCTACGCTGCTCTACACTGTTGAGCAGCTTGGGCATTTTTAAAGTGTTCTGTTCTTTGTGAACAGAACCTGTTCTTTGTGAACAGGCTAAACACTTTATGGAATTTGTTTCCAAGTCATCATGTATTGTTTTTAACTACCAGATCAGTTTACACAGTTGAAGACAAAGTGGAAAGCAGAACCGCTCAGCCTGCCCAAGCTGTTCTGTTACATGAAGACAAACGGATATTTGAAAAAGGGTGACAGACCTTTTTCTTATATCAAAATAGGCCTTTACAAGGAAGAAAGACGCAAAGTTGACATTCCTAAAATGGTTAAAGGCAATGCAACAGTAGGAAGTAAAAAGACAAAAGTTCTGCACAAGAGAAGGCAAGTCTGCTTTTCAGAAAAGTGCAGAAAAGTTATATTGTCTTTTCAAACAAGACTTCTCCTTTTTCATTCTGCCCAATGAAGATGTTTCTCTTAGATCCTCTAAGTGAGTATAAAAGGAAGCTTCTAAGGTCATAAAGAATGTGAAGAAAGCTAAGTGCTTAAACCAAGAGTGAACGTGCAAGTGTGATATTCATGCATGCAAATCTTCTGTAAACAAGCTTCTGTGTGTCTAAGCTGTTTACCAAAGCTGTTCCTTAAAGTCTTGTAAAATACAGTGAGTGCGTCTTAGTGAGTGTGTTCATTGTAATCTAGTTTGAGTGTGTCTTAGACTAGAAACCATACTGTTGTATTCTGTCATCTCAGCTTGAACAATTCCGCAGTCAAGCTTGTTTGTAATTAACATTTGTTGATAATACATACAAACATTGAGAAAAAGAGTTTGTAGTTTTTTAAATACTGTATTCACCCCCCCTCTACAGTTTATTACTATATACTTTGGGAACCTTTCGGGACCTACAACTGGTATCAGAGCAGTTTAGAGTGTGTGTCATTCTAGATCTCTCATAATCCCAAGGTTCCATGGACAACAGTGCTGCAAACTCTTCTTACTATGACAATGGCTCTATGGGCAAGCCTCCAAAATTTAATCATCAAAACTTCTCTGGTTGGAAGTGCAGAATGATGCTCTATTTAGAGAATCTGGATGTACAACTGCCAGAGATAGTGATGGAGGGTCCCTATGTGCCAACCTCTGTTACTACAATAACTCCAGCGGTTGAAGGAGCTGCTCCTGAAATCAGGACCTTTGAGAAAGCAAAAGCTCAATGGTCTGATGAAGACAAGAGAATGGTAGCTCTGGATGCAAAGGCCAGAAACAACCTGGTCATTTCTCTTCCTGATGATGTGTTCAAGCAGGTTGAGAAGATGAAGACTGCAAAGGAGATGTGGATACTCTGTGTACCGTCTATGATGGACCCACAATCACACTGGACAACAGGATTAACAATCTTGTTAGACAGTATGAACTCTTCTTTGCCAAACCAAAGGAGTCTCTCACAGAAACCTACACCAGGGTCACTGCTCTGGTGAATGATCTCAAAGCTGTTGGGATCACCAAGGACAGTCTTACTTTGGTGAACAAGTTTCTGGACATTTTACCTGAGGAGTGGAACTATTTCTCAACCATCCTAAGAAACTCAGGTACTATAAGAAGTATGGATCTGGTCAATCTGTATGGATCCTTACTGAATGATGAGCAATCAAGGCAGCAAAAGAGGAATGCCTTGGAAATGTCCAGAAGAGGTACTGCCTTTGTGGCTAATGTGAGACAGTCTGTTAATCAGGTGAGTGATGTGTTCACTCAACCTGATCAACAGGATGATGATAAGGAGGAGGTGTCTGAAGAAGAAGAGGCTGCAGATCTTACTGAACAAGATGATGAGCAAATGATAGCTATGCTTGTCAAAAAATTCAGCAAGAGAAGATTTGGAAGAAGTATGCTACAAGGAAGTGCAAGTGCTGGCAAAAAGAAAGCATTTGACAAATCCAAGGCTGAGTGCTTCAAGTGTGGCAAAACTGGCCATATAGCTGCTGACTGTGTGTCAAAAGCTGTTGGTCAGTCATCCAAACCTATCAAGACTAACAGGGATGATGGCTATAGGGTTAAGTACCTTTTGGCCATGGCTAAGCTGAGGAAATTGGAAAACTCTGTGTCTTCCAATCGCCAGAAGGGACTCATGGCTGAGACATGTGACTGGGAGGAATCTGATTCATCATCTGATGAAGAAGATAATCAGTGTCTGATGGCCAACTCTGATGTTCCATCAACAAGCAGTTTCAAACAGGACATGGCTGAAGCTGAAGCCTTCAGCAGCTTGGAGAAATGGAATCCTACAATGATGTATAAGGTACAAAATTTTATGGCTTACAGTTCTGAAGAAAAAGTTAAAATGTTTGAATACATGCTTGTTGATTTGAAAGCTGCTGTTGAGAAGCATGATGCTTTAGTATCTGAAATCTCTAAGCTTAAAGCTGATCTTAAAACTAAAACCAGTAAACTGGACAGTTTCTATAAGTTGGAAACTGAGCTTGATGAATTAAAACACATCAACTCCATTTTACTGGAAGAAAAGAGAGAAACAGATATAAAGCATGCTAAGCTTCAAAAGATAGTTGACTCTTGGTGCCAATCTGCACAAAAAGTCAGCCATTGTATCAGTCAACAGATTCCTGCTCAAATCCAAGCCTATCTTGGAGGGGATCTTGACACAGCAGCTTCCATTGTTGAAATAAGTAATTTAAAAGAAGACTTGTCCACTCTTGGTGAACTTCCAAATACATTCATCCAAAATGTGAATGGTAAACTTATTTCAACAAACAGGTTTGTCAGGCCTCAAAATACTGACAGCTTGTGTGAACTCAGCTCAAAAGCTGATGTTGGAGTTTGTTCTCCAAAACAGCCTGCTAAGTGCTCTGCTAACTCACACAAGCAGAAGAAAGGAAAACATGCTCAAACTAAAGCTGTGGATGCTAAGCCTGTTGACAAAACAGGTTCAGAGTCCAAAGCTGTTGGTAAAAAGCATGTTAATCCTTTTGATGCTAAACATTTTGAAAATAAGTTTTCAAAAAGTAAGCAGCCTGTTTTCAACAAGGGTAAGTCTCAGGTTGAAAACAAAACTGCTGTGATTTCAAATAAGTTTTAAAATCATGGTGGTAAGTTGGTTTTAAATGAAAATAAGTTTTTCAAAACCAAACACAGTGAGTATGCTGATAGGCAGCATAAATCACAACTCAGTAGGGGCAAAGGCAAAGCCATTGCTCAAACTGAGACAACTGGGAATAAGTTTCCCAAACCTGTGGAAGCTCAAAGGCCAATCAAGCTTCCTGTCTTTGACATCTGTCCTCCCAAAAAGAGGAAAGAAGAGACAGTCAAAGCTGTGGCCTATGAACTTACCACACAAGCTATTGATTCTGCAAAAATTGCTAAACCTGCTGAAAGAATCAACAAAAACAGTTCAGAATGTGTTTCTGAAGGACCTTCTTCCAAAAGCACCAAAAAGAGAAAATGTTATAAGTGTGGGAAGAAGACACATCTGGCCAAGGACTGTCCTGAATCTGAGGACATGAGGCCTGTTGGCTCTGCTGTTTCCCTCACAGCTGTTACAAGCAGTGGTGGAAATGACATAGTCACTGAGGATGGTATTCAAACTGATACCATTCAAATAGGGAATATTAGTGTGGACATTCAAAATCCATCAACAAGTGTTGATGAAGTAGGAGAACTCATCTGTGTGATGAGTTCCCCTAAAAATAACTAATAATTCTCTTCTCACTCTGCAGGAAAAACAACCTTCCCAGGTTTGGTACTTGGACAGTGGCTGCTCAGGGCACATGACAGGTTGTAAAGAATTGCTGAGTGAACTCAGGCCTGAAAAATGGCCAAAAGTCACCTTTGGTGACAATGTGCAGGGATCCACTGAGGGATATGGAACTCTT
>JAANYP010001603.1:388750-414369 GCA_020465985.1 Centrapalus pauciflorus | reverse complement strand
TCATACAATTCCATCAAGGAATTACATGAATTTATTGCTAATTAATAGCATTCATTATGGTTTCAGTTATTCTCGGTACTTATAACATTCAATGTACAAGACATTAAAAAATTCTCACTTGAGAATCAATATCAATAGGTATTAGTAATACCTCAATTAGATACTTTTCAGTACACTCTTCCATTAGCCTCTTTTTATATAACTTTTGATATTTTTATTAACACATTGACTTACTTTATTTGTACATATATATTATCATATTTGTAGAATCATAATGTGGTATTGTATTATACTTCCCATAAATCTCATCCTAGGCCATTGACAAACTTATGTTTTTGTTTTAATATTGTCGCCTAGGCATGTCAATATAAATATCAACCCAGAGTTTAAGTTCGAGTATCGGCTCAATGCTCAGAACCTAAACTACTGCTTTGATACCATTGAAACACTCATACACCATAAATAGTAATTAATATATGATTATCATAGTTTTATACTAATGATGTCCAAAGATCATTGATTATGTTCATAATTTTATAGCTAATTTGAAATTTCTATTATATAAAAATAGCTCTAAATGAACACCATTATAAAATTCTGATAACCATATGTCATTTGAATAATCATTTTATGTATAATTTGTAATTACATCTAACCACAGTAATAATATAGTTATCAAGAGAAGTCAACTACCCATTACCCAAATTATCTTCATGATTGCCAAAACAACAAGTTCCACCTCAAGGGATTCGAACTCACGTGCCATATAACCCGGCTTAGTAATTTCTTTACCTTTGATAATTGCACCTAAAGTGTGAGAGAAATGAGGGGTAAGCAAATATGATTTTCTTAGTGAGTTACTAGATTGATATGTTATACAGTGCATATAAAAATGTATAATAGTCATTCATCAGGGTAAGATTTGCCAAATGAAGAGATACCGCCGGTCCAAATGTGAGAATAAAACCCACTATATATATAAATGTGGGTATAAAACCTATTTTCAAACAGGTCAAGAGGGAGACTCAAGAACCTGCACATTGTCTAGCCCGGATTAGAACCGCGACCTGACAACCAACCAACCGGCACCCGAAGTCCGGCCACCTACTCCATAAAACCATGGCTTTTCATTCGGCATTCGTAGATGAATAAAACCAACATGAAACGAAGGAAATTGTCTAACTTGCAGTAGTTTCGTATTTTGACCAAAACTCTTTCACACAAACTCAGATTTAAGTGAGTCAAAAGCCCAGACGAAGAGGACATATATGGCTACAACTTCTATCTTTTGGAAAATGGTCCATCTGGTAGTGACTCGGCGAGCCAGGGGCATGACTTGGCGAGTCACCCCCTGAACCAGTATTATTTCCTACTCGTCAATCCTTCACTCCTAACTCATTTCCAACACCCTTAAACATTGAGGTAGCTTATTTTTATGCTTTATTTGACAAGAATAAACATATGTCAATATAATTTAACATTCATAACACAAGAAATCAACCAATTTCACAAATTTCTTTGTTTCTTGTGTTCATAATTTCAGAAATTGCACCAACAATTTGTTATTTACCATTAAAGCTTCTTGAATTATCATATTTTGGACACACCATTATCTCATCATATGTGGTGCAAGTTTAAGAAAGGAGATGAAGATGAATACACACTCGTACAACTCAAAACATGAGAATGAGATTACCTTGTGTTTGTTTTAGTTGTTTGCACAACAATTCTTGAAATCTCCCAACCAACTTTCATAGAATTTTCTCCGGTCCTAGCATTTGAGTTCCTCTCCCAAATGTGCAGAAAATTGAGAGAATGAAGAGTGAAATAGATGGAGGAGGGCCACAATTGGGGTTTAATTGAACCCCCAATTGGTCAAACTTTTACCCTAATACTCCCTCCAAGTCTCCATTCTTTTTATTTCAGCCACCACACTTGTATTCTTCACATTTTAAACTACTATATTTTATGTATATGTTTAAGTTGCTTGTACATGTAGCTTTGGAGCTTGTACATGTTTGTATGAATCTTCATTTTACAAGGTTCAAGACATATGGTACAAGTGAGTGAAGCTTGTGACTAAAAATTTCTATACTAATCATAACTAAACATTTATTTGCAATTCATTCGATAATTAAACTAATTAATTTATTACCTTGATTGTGAGGCTATTTATAATTGTGTAACTCAACTTTGAGATCTATCGTTAGATGATTATTGCATCAATTGCTTCTTGTTTATTAATATTAATAAATCATTTAATTTATCATAAATTAAAAGCTTAAATATTACATTAAATTTTGAGGGTGTTACACTTTCCTGTCTAGGGTTGCCTACTCATCGTCATTCATCTCTTCGGGCGTATCAACGCTAACTCTAGATCTTTTGGACACAAAAGATATTCAACTTGCATCTTCCACCATGCAAATTAAAAGCTACGTTTTCTGAACGACTAGGGTCATTCGCAAAACAACAGCGGCAAACGTGCTAGAATATTCTGCGATAAAATGAAACAACCAAAAAAAAATAGTAGCAACGACTAGTAGGGTTTCTAGATAGAATGGCTTAACGGGTTGTCGGTAGGACAGCGACGGCAAAAAAAAAAACAGCCACGCCAGACAGAAAGGCAGAATCAGCAGATCACAACAAAAAACAACAGTACTACCAGACAGTTGGACAAAAACAAATCGTATTTAGTGGGGCGTACAAGAAAACCTAAAAAAACGCAGCAGAAGAGCGGTGGTCGGCGGTGACAGTTTGGTCAGGAGCTGCACAAGGTTGCTACGGTTTTGTGGCGGCTAGGGTTTTAGGGAGGATGCAATTAGGATTTGTGTTATAACTTAACAAACAAAATAAATAGCTCTGATATACTTGTTAGGTCTAATCACACAAAAACACACGATCATGATAGAAAGAACACGAAAATATAACGTGGTTTGGTCGATGTTCTGACCTACGTCCACGGGGGCAACTAGGGATCTCTTATTTATTTCAGTGATAATAATAATAAGTACAAGACATATACATATATATATATATATATATATATATATATATATATATATATATATATATATATATATATATTAACAAGGCTAATGATCTAACTAATCACCAACGTGGGACACTGGATATTAGACAATTAAGTGCTACGTCCCTACAACTCACACTACTACAAAATAACCCTTTTACCCCTCTTAATCAACCAAGAGTAATCCAAAAAACCATAAAAAAACCAGGGTAGTAGGGTTCCCGTGTTTTTTTAGGATCAACAACCCCGATTCCATAATAAAAAACCGGGGTACAAAGCCATCATTAAATGTGCCGCCCTTAGCTATTGCACGAGTTTTTTTGATACTCATTTACCCCGGTTCCTTAATTAAAAACCTGTGTTAAATGTCTAGCAATTAATTTCTATCAACATCGAGCAACGTGCGCAAACAGGCATTAAATGGTTTTTCATATTAGACCCCGGTTTGTTAGTAAATAACTGGGGTAAAAGAAACTCATTTATTACACTGATTGTGACATAACGTTATTCAGTATAGACCCCGGTTTTTTGTTAAACAACCGGGGTTAAAGACCTACATTTCAACGGATCAATTCTCTTTTAAACCCTTCTTTCTTCTTCATTTAATCAACCCCTTCTTTCTTCTTCATTTAATCATCCATCTCATTTATTCTACATCCTACTCCATTAATATACCACCTAACATTTTCATTTTTCTTTATGAGTGAAATGAAATTTTTTTGATTTCATATTTTCGTTTGTCAAGATAAACAAAATATTTGATTCAAGGTATTTGATTCGATTTTTTTTTCTTATTTTAGTGTGTCCACACACACACACACACACACACACACACACACACACACACACATATATATATATATATATATATATATATATATATATATATATATATAGTTACATGTGTATGTATTTTATATATAATGACATAATATTTTTGTTAATTTGTTAATTATTGTAGGCGCATCGGGAAAATCATTTACGCGAAGTACATTGATTGTTGGATCTATTTTATTGAAGTTATTCAGGTAGTTTTTTATTTTCAATTTGCATATCAATTTAATTTATATAATATTCATTTAGAAAATGGGTTGCCAATTGTTGGGCAAACATAGGATTTCATATGTCGTTAATAGATATATACCCATCCAAAAATAATCTATTAGAGATTAATTTTGGATTGTCCCCGTTTTGGGACTGCCTTTTGAATACTGTGTCTGATTTAGGATGTGAATGTGTATTAACAGATTGAGTATTTAGGAAAAATCGGTACACATTTCCCTTTACTCCTACGGGTTGCGTTTATATGCGCATACTTGTGGAGTTATGGGGAAATGCTGCCGGTTTTTTTTAAATAGTCAATTTGTTAATACGCATTCACATATGAGGCAGAGTATTCAAAAAGTGGGTTAGGATTGACCACCCGCAACCAATTCATATGTACTCATATCATGCATGCATACAATGCATTGAGTAATGTTTTTTTTCTAAATTCAGATGGATCGTAGCAGATGGATGTACAATATCGAACGTGCTTCAGCCGAATATTGGAAATGTTTATCTGGTTTTATAGAAGTTGCTGAAAAAGATCGTCTCAATAATGGAAAAAGTGGAATTTGGTGTCCTTGTCAAGTTTGTAAAAATTTCTGTTTGTTAGAAGATTCTAATGATGTTAGAGGACATTTGATAGTTCATGGATTTATGGAACGATATACTTATTGGTCACGACATGGTGAATTATTATCTACAAGTATCTCGATTGCAGATCGTGAATTTAATGATGTTAATGATGTTAATTTGATCAATGACGATGATCATGACCGTTTAGATGACATGTTACATGATTTGGAGGATGATGTTGCTGAGAAAAATCATGATAAATTTCAAGAATTATTTGACGACTCAGAAAAACCATTGTACATTGGTTGTACGAATTTCACCAAACTTTCTGCTGTTTTGAAATTGTTTAATTTAAAAGCTAACAATGGTTGGAGTGATAAAAGTTTCACAAGTCTATTAGAGATCGTGCATGACATGCTTCCAGAAGATAACGAATTTCCAGTTTCATTATACCAAGCGAAAAAAATGATGTGTCCAATGGGATTGGGAATTGAAAGAATACATGCATGCCCAAATGATTGTATATTGTATAGAAACGAATATGAAAACCTAGATGAGTGTATCATATGTGGTGCATCTAGGTACAAACATAATAAACAAAGAAAAGAAAACAATAATGTGACGAAGAATGGACCCCCTGCTAAAGTGTTGTGGTATTTGCCCATCGTGCCAAGATTGAAGCGATTATTTGCAAATGCCAAAGATGCAAAATTGTTGCGTTGACATAAAGAAGAACGTAAAAATGATGGAAAGTTAAGACATGTTGCTGATGGGTCAAGCAAAACAAGAGAAGGAGTTACAAAAGTATCAAGCTGTTGGGTCAAGCAAAACACGACAAAGGAAGAAAAGAGGCATCACATTATTGAAGGGTCAAGCAAAACAAGAACAAATATGGACGATTCAATTCAACGAAAAGTATCAAGCTGTTGGCACAAACCAAATTAAGTTTGGTAACCATGTAGGAGTTACAACGAAGTCAAGGATTTCAATCACCAATCCTAGTTGGGATGCAGTGGAAGAGAAAGAGAAAGACAAGTTATGGTTAGTCATAAAGGTATAATATGTATAAGTTAGTTTTCTTTTAATTTATTTATTATATATATAAACATTTAGTAAGCTTCCTTTGAAAATTATAGGAATATTGGCACATTGAAGATGATGCACCAAAAGTTCAAGTGTTGAAACAGTGTAACGAAGCTTGGAAGGGTTTAAGGAAGACACTTCGTAGAAGTTACATGGACTTAGAACGAAATCCACGTACAGAGTACCCATACATATCACAAAAAGAATGGGAAGAGTTCGTTCAAATGCAAAATACTGAGGAAGTTAAGGTATGTTTATGCTTTATTAATTAGTTGTAATTAAGCAAATTAAGTATCTCTAGTTGTTAAACTTTACTTCTAATCAACTTTAATTCTAATGAAGTTGGTTTTACTAATTTAGTGTTATGCTACTATGTTGAATCACTTGAAATAACCTTGTAATTTTAAGTTAATGTAGAAAATAATGAGGGTTCGTGCTTACACATTCTGTTTAAAATTAGTTGGTTTTACTAAGTTTATGTTTTAATGTAAAGGCAAAACGTCTAAAAGGTAAGGAATCGGCAAAGTTGAATAAGAATCCACCTCGATTAGGTCCAAAAGGATATCGTGGACACATACCCGATTGGGAAAGAGAAAGGCAGGATCCATCATTATGTACAGATATTCACAAGATTGATCATGAGCGTGCGAGACATTATATATTGGGTAGGAGGATAGTGGATAAACAATCAACTTCAAGACATGGCAGAGCAGTTGGTACCAAACTTATCTTTTTTAGAATTTTTATAATACAAATTGGTTATTGGTTTATGAAATCAATTTCTAAATTTATATTGTTGCTTGCTTGAACAGATAGACAAAGACTTGAAAATTTCCCAAGGAGATGTGCAAGTGGGACCGGGGGAAGATCCTTTAACGTTAGTGATTGGACCGGAGCATCCAGGTCGCACCAGAGTGGTCGGGCACACTATTGGATTAAAAGTGGGTATACCAAGTATTAAAGAAAAAAAGAGGAAGCCCCGTGCAAATTTAAAGGACACGATATTATATCAGGGATTTGTAGGAGCAAATAAACGTTTTAAAGCAAGGGTTCACACCTCAAGAGGACATGTCTGCTGGGAGTCCTGGCATGAGAAGAAGTAGTGTTGGCTCAACCCACAACCATGGCGATTTTGATGATTTCAATGAGATACAGGTAATTGTGTTTATTATTCCTTATATGATGCATGTATTACATATTTACAATGTTAATTTAAACTATAGGAGCCTACCAAATGCTCAATGTTGCTTCCCGATGGTCAAAAGAAAATCATTGTGATATGGGGATGGTATATCCAACAAGAGATGGGGTAGTACATGGTGTTTCCGTTGGTAAGAGTTATGTCAAGGTTCAAGTAGATCGGGTGATGTCTACATATAAAGAGTTGTGTCTTCCGGTGCCAACCGAAGAATTTTCCACACTACATCAGGCATTGCACTCTTTTATTCAGTGGCCACGTGATAAAATAGATTTTTCTAAGGTACATCTTGAGACCTTTTCACAATATAGTTTTTTAGTATTGCGTAATTTACATACATATGTAATTTGTTAATAGGTATCAAAGAGTGTGGACACACATGCCCAACCAATAGTGCCAACACCATCTGGAAGAAATTCCAATGAAAAGGTAAACATTAAAACCTTTTTCTTGATATATGATTCAATATTAAAAAACTCTTAATAAAATTATAAATATACAAGAGGCAAAGAGATTGAAAGTGGAAACTTAGATGTTCTTAAAGAGTAAACATAATATCGTTTCAAAGAAGTCGACTCTTACTCAAGCAACATATAAGAAGATCATGTCACGGACGGACCCTACCGAATGGTTTGATGCCATTGTAGAGTCGGGGGTCTTTGGAAAGGATGAGTATGAATTCACTCTTTTGCCGGTTGACATATTGGATTTAATGACGGGCGGATGGGTCGAAATTACCATCGTAATATGGCTCATAAGGCAAGTATTCTATTGCTTCTTGTATTCTGGTAAAACATCTTTGTATTCACTTTCTTTTGTTTATAATATATATTGTATGTTCGTAGGGCACTGAATGATATAATGGCGCGACAACAAACTAAGAAAAATAAATGCGCTTTTTTTAACCCGGCTAGTGTTCAATCAACCGAGTGTAATGATAATTCAGACGGTGTCCAAAGTTACTTGCTTGAAACAATGAGATATCAAAAAACAAAATCTTTGTTTCTTGCACCGTTTTGGCAAATGTACTTAAATACTATTATCTTCATTTTTATATGATTTACGTGTTCATCATATATAATAAAATATTTTTAAACCTTACCTCAGTGATCATTGGATATTGGACATTATTGTCCCTCGATACAAATGGGGGTTCATTTTGGATTCCATGAAAGGAAACAAGACAGCGTCTACGTATCAACTTACATCACATATTGAAAGGTGAAACCTCTTATTGGTTATCTTCTTATTGGTATTGGATTTACATTTGTTACCAAAAATCGTTAACCTCTTATTAGTTATCTTCTTTGTAGAGCACTGGAATCTTATAAAGAAGGGATAACTGCGCAAAAAACCTAAAACTTGTCAGTTTTTTTGTTTAAAACCCCAATTCATTTTTGGTTGCATAAAAAACCCTGAACTAACTAAAAATCTGTAAATCAAGGTTTTATGAATTGGTAACCGGTTGAAACCCATTATTAATCCTACGTGGACTGATAAATAACCTACGTAGAATAAATTTTAATTGTTAAAACTGTTTGCCAAGTTTTACACATCATTTAAATCACCGTTGATGATGTAATCTCATTTAAAAATTACAATTAAAAATTATCAACGGGTGTTTAAGTGATGTGTAATACATGGCAACCGATTTCAACAATTAAAATTTATTCCACGTAGATTATTTACCGGTCCACGTAGGATTAATAACTGTTTTCAACCGGTTACCCATTGATAAAACCTTGATTTGCTGATTTTTAGTTAGTTCGGGGTTTTCTATGCAACGAAAAATGGTTTAAGGTTTTAATCACGAAAAACTGACAAGTTGTGGGTTTTTTGCGCAATTATCCCTATAAAGAAGGACCGACCAATATTGATATGAGATGGACAATGGTTAACGTAAATCATTTTAATCACTTTATCTTTCATATATACTATAATTGATTTGTGTCTAGCAAATGTATAGATTATAAATTTATATTAAATTGTAGTGCAACCAACAGACGGCCCGTTGGGAGTGTGGTTATTACGTGATGCGTTGGATTCATGAATTCATGATTCATGGACAATATGATTTTTCCAAAACAGTAAGTACTTGATCTTTTCAAATCTTGTCTTTGTGGGTAAACTATATCATTTGTTTAAACCAATTTATAACTTTAACTTGTATATATAGCTTCCTTGGAAAAGCCTAAAGCCTTTTTGGTCGATTGAATTGAACAATATTGTTGATGTTTGGCTTCAACATTTTTGGGTTGTCTATTTGCAAAGTTGATAAGGTATGTTTTCTTTTGGCTTGCCATCTTGATGGAATTATAGAGATTGTAGTTGGTGAGATTAGTGATTATAAAACACGCTTTAGTGACTACAAAACATGGATTCAATATATTATTGTCTTTGTGATATTAGTATTTATAGATATTTTGGAACATACTAGGCTTGCCATTTTAATGGAATTATAGAGAGCCGGTTGCACTAAGTGACATTTCATGTGGACACTTTTACATAAAATGTGGTATTGTGGAAAAGACAAAAAAAAGTTTGTGATATTGGGTATTTTGGCAACTTTTACATCTTTGATATCCTCGTATGCTCACTTAGGACAAGTCACTCTATAAGCAATATGCTTATGAACAAGGGGAAACAAAACTGAAATCTTGGACAAGTGACAAAGAAATGGACAAGTGACAACTATAACATCTTTGATATCCACATAAAATTTCTGGGGTCGTTAACTTCATACAAATATATAAGGGATTCTGAGAGAATATGGAGAGAAATGTTTGAAATTTTGTGGAACTATTCAAAATGGAAATTATTTGGTTTAAAACATCTTATCTTGATTTATTAGCTCTCATTTCTCGACCATCTAGTTACTGTTAACGTTT
The DNA here is from genome assembly GCA_020465985.1 of Centrapalus pauciflorus. Taxonomy (NCBI): domain Eukaryota; kingdom Viridiplantae; phylum Streptophyta; class Magnoliopsida; order Asterales; family Asteraceae; genus Centrapalus; species Centrapalus pauciflorus. The sequence continues at coordinate 404,549 of JAANYP010001603.1, read as the reverse complement.
TAATGTATGCGCAATGGAAAAAACTAGTGTTAGCTTTTATTTCTCGTTCATCTCGTAAGTGTCAAAAAACTAGTGTTAGCTCTCATTTCTCGTCCATTTCGTTTAAAACATATTTTCTTTGGCGATGTTATATTAAATCTTCTTCTTTTTTTTTTTTGGAGTTTTTGCATGTTTGGTTGGACCGTTGGATGAATTACAAGTAGAAGAAGGCACCGAGGAATGAAAACTAGTGGAGGTGTTTCACGTTTAATAGTTGTTTTTAGCATGAATTTCGATACAAATGATATATAGTTTTCTTAGTTGGGTTTGTGATACTTGCATTTTGTTAAACTATGATGGTTGTTTTATGTTAGTTATGATGCTGTTAGGCAGTATTTTGATTAGAACTATTAACAGGTTTTGGAAATCGTAACAGTACTGTAATATTTTAAAAAAAAAACGTTTTTAACCCCGGTTTATTATTAATAAACCTGGGCTGAAAAGGGGGTTCTCGTACTCATAGCATGTCAACACTTCTTCATGTTTACTTTGAACATGTTTCCAACGGGTTCTATTTCATGTCCCATGGACACGTTTCCTTTTCACTTCTTCATGCCTCAAAGGCACGTTCCCAACAGATACCGTTGAGACATTGACCCTTTGTATGGCTCGATGGTAACCAACAGATCTCACTTAGTGGGGTACAGCCACCTGGGTCCAATCTTCTTAAATGGTTAACGATAATTCACTTCTTCATCCTCATATTGAGCACGTTCCCAACAGGTATTACTACTTCATGCTCACATTGAGCAGGTTCCAGCGTGTATCACTACTTCATATTCTCAAGGAGTAAGCTTCCGATCGACTCTACTTCATACTTCAAAAGGTATGTTACCGACAATAATTGAAAGATGTTATCAAACAAAATCAAGTAACCTTATGCAAATGTGTAAATCATGCATTATGAAAGTTAATTCCTTTATTATATTCAGCACAAATATAATATTTGTATTGAAATCATAAGAAACATAAGATAACATTTCATGTGATGGATTATGTCTTAATAGTCATGATTGTATTTTGCCAATTCACATCATGAAGAGTACAAGACATGATTACTATTAAGACTAAGGATGTTACATATTACTTCTAGAGCAATTTATCAACAATCGGGAACACGGGTGCTATATCCACCGGAACCTGCAAATTGGCAAAATACAGACCAAATGAGAAGCAAGAAATATGTAAAATTAGAAAACCAAAAACTAAAGAACTGACAGATTGTAATTTACCTCAACCAATTCCAATTCTTCCAAAGCAATTTTTAGAGGTTTTGTCATGACACAGTATTTCGTAAGAAGTTCTCGAGCAGCATCTTTATCGCCCTTTCCTTGTGTTGTTAGTATAACCCTACTTAAGCTTTCGACTGCCTCTTCAATCTATTAGGAGTAAAAGAAGTTGACGATAGTAAGATTCGTTCTTTGGCATCACCTTATAAGATGTTGATTCATACAACAAGCATTTTATCATCACCAGAAGAGATTTGGGCAAGCATACCTTATCGAAGTCAACAGAGAATTTGTTTTCAGGATGTAAAACAAAGGCACCTTTCTCAAATAACCAATTGAACTGTAGTGCTTGTCCTTTTCTGATGGCAGTTCATGAAATCAATTAAGTACGAAAAATGGGATACATAGAAACCATGAAATTATATCAAAAGAAGTTGATGGCAAGATGGATTACCCGTGAGCTTCCTCTAACCCAAAACGTACTGAACGGAAGCAACCTGCTAGGAAAGAAACATATGTCGACTTGACCAAGCTCTTCGGAAGTAAATCCTGGTCAACCCAAATTAAAAGAAGGTCAAAACAATATTACAAAAGAATATTTTTTAAAAATCTCGATACCGTTGAGTAAATTCATTGTTTTTCCATTCTAACTTCAAATTTAGGATGTATGTATTTGAATACATAAAATTATGGTAAATAATAGATGAAAAATACTGACCTTATCAATAAGAAATTTGAGGGCCCAGAGACCAACAATGTCAGCTTTAGCTTCTTCCAAAGCCGAATGGAGTTCTTGTAGCTCCTGTTTCATCATATAATAGAAGAAATAAAGCAAATATGCTTATTAGAAAATGAACTTACAAATATAATGGGAGAACAGTTCATAATATTTTACTATCTCCTGTCTATAGGAAAGAGCGAGATAGGCAACATGGTTTAGGGGTGTTCACCGGCCGAAACTGAGCCTGAACCAAATAAACTAATAATAATGGAACGGAGAACTGGTTCAGTACCAGTCTGGAACCAGACCTTTTTAAAAATTTCACAAACTGAGAACAGGCTTTTAAATAACTTTAGAAACCAAAGCGAATATGCTAGTATCGGTTCTGGTTCAGTTTTTAAACTTCAGTCAGGACCAATTTTTGCGTGCATGGTCCCAACAAGGCAGCAACCAGTGGATATACAACGACCAAAGGGGGTCTCATCCAATGTGAGGCCTACTAAAAAGTTTGGGAAGATGCAGGAATATGTCCGCTGCACATCCATCCATTCTCATACTTTAAAACATGGGTGACAATTCGTGTCGTGTTCGGATTGATGTGTTCACGTGCAACTTCTTGTCCACCCATAATTGACCCGCTTATAATTGTGTCGTGTTTAGTTCCGTGTCAACTCTTCTGCGCCAGTTTCATGCCGATCCATTTATATGGAGGTTTACCAAATCTGTTTTGGATTTACTTGGGCTGGACAAGTAATCAATTTTTGGATTTTTTAAATCAAATTTAAAAACTATTTTCTCTAAAATTAAGAAATGTAATACCTCAAAATAAATAATAAATTATTATTATTAAATAATATATTAATAACAATTAAAAAATGAGACACATGACAGTGTGGTTACACAAAACAATAGAAACTTTATAATAATAATGAATGATGAGATAATAAATTCAACTTTTAATAAATAAATGGGTTATATGGATTGACGACACCCAAAACCGTCTCGTTACCCAATTAATATTCGTGTCAGGATGTCGCTATGTCCTGAATTTATTCCAAGCGTACTTTGAGATTTTTACTGTGTTCTAATTCTAGATCCAATGTTACATTCCATTCATAAGCTTTATCATCCATCATAACGAATTATGTAATGTCCCTTTTATCTTGTAGGTTTATTAAACATACTTATACATACTTTATAAAGCATCTTCGGTAGATTCAAGACGTGTGCAATGGCCAACAAGTATTATAGAAAGACCGCCACTCTTCATCAATTTTTACATTAATAAAAAAAATAGGAACTTTCCTCTGTCCCTATGTGGCAGGACTGCACGAGAATGTACAAATACCTATAATATTCAGTTAACTTCAATGTCAAATCTATGGTTAATTGCACCACAATGTACCTACTTTCAGTCAATTCTATTTTTAAGTATCATACTTTTAAATTTGACGTTTAAGATTGTATTTAAGTTTATAATCAGAAATGGAAAAGATTTACCAAAAGTTAAGTTCAATTTTGCGTAACCGAGACTCTTGTTGTGGAATGAACATTCTTTAAATGAATGGAATCTTTTCCCTTACAGAAGTTCCTTTTCCCTTCAATTTGACAAACAAACAGGATATTGGAATGAAATTATAATCCTTTTCTGCCAGATTCTTTTAGAATCTGTAAATCAAACGGCGCCTTACTTCCTTGAACATTGATTTTAAAAGTACCATCCCATTATATTTTGGTGCAATTAACCCTTAGATCTTTTACATTCTTGTTCAAGTGCAATCACCATGCAACCATCTATTAAAAATAATCAGCACCTTCATGAAACGAATTGACAAAGAATGAGACCTAGGGATGAAAGATTGTAAGAGATGCGAATAAGAATGGCAATAAAAATTAGCAGGAAAGAGCACTGACCAATCTCACCGTAGACTTTTGACCATTTGGAAGTGATATGGTATGTGGTCCTATCCCATGACAGCACTCATGGCAAATTGTGTGAGTGAAGAAAGAGTCGAAGTCAACCAGCTCCCGTTGTTCCTTTATGATACATACATCAGCAATAGGCTGAAGAATAAGCTTGAACCTGCTTAGGATAACGTCTTGTCTGTATAATCAATTTTTCACTTCGGGAATTATACGATGCTAAATTAGCTAATGAATAAGCTTATTATTTAGCTAGTAAAAAAAGTAGTCATGCATTAATTCTGAGATCATAGGTTTTTTTACTTGGCCTCAGAAACATTCTTCAGCATCACCATTGACGTTCCATGATCTTTTACTATGCGCTCATCGTTTGGAAGATTGAATGCAACAGTTTGAGGACCCTTCACATCCTGCACTAATATCAACCAGATAAATCCTCAATCTCAAATTTGATGCTTTTATGAAAGCTTCACTCTTCTAGACTCATGAAAGAGAAATCTTACACTGCAAGTTAGAAGAGGCAAATGAGCAGGTCAGGTGGGTTGCAGGTTGGATAACAGGTCAAAATAATAATTTTGGTGAAGATCAAAACAGGTTGGGTCGGTGACCAAACCTCTTTTGTATATGAATAATTCTTTTTTTGAAATGCTAAATAAATAATTAGTATTACAATATGATTAAATAAATATACTTCTACAATAATAATCTACTTATTTGAAAAAGTAATCTAGGAGGTTGAATGCATTGAAAATACACTTTGGGCAGATTTTGACCCATTTGACATGTTTCCTTTTAGCTAACAAGTTATTACCAATTTGACCCACCAGAAATTCAACATAACCCAAAGCAACACTGATTGCGACCCATCCTAGGATGTTTAATTCCTTTTAAGTTAGGATATTTAAAACCTTTATTTTATATTCCTTTATTTTAGAGATTTAAAAAAGATTTGGATTTGGTTTTTATCTTTATTAGGTTGTTGGCTTTTCTTAGGAGCTTTGGATTTATATTTGGCCCTTTTTTTTTTTAAAGGAGGCAGTTTTTTGATTTTCGAATACAATTACGTTCCTGGAAATTTGGCTAGGTTTTTGTTTACCTCTGATCTGCACAAGGTACTGCATCAGTTGGTATCAGAGCCCAGCGATTTACCAATGGCTCACCATGGACGAGGACATCGACAGCAACCCCATAGAGACGCAGACAGAGGCAACGAGGACGGCTGGCGGGATCCCCGTGACATAGCAGAGATCGCAAGGTTGCAACAGCGGGTCCGGGACCTGGAATTGTAACAGGAAGAACGTGGAGAAGAGACCGACACAGACCCCGGCGTCTGGGACAACGGTGATAGGAACGGGAACCCTTTTGGGCGGCGCAGCCCGCGAAGAAGGCAGTATGATGCAGACCCGATTCGCAGCATGGGGGTGAAGATCGATATTCCGGAATTTGATGGGAGGGTACAACCGGATGATTTCATCGATTGGCTCAGTACAGTTGAACGTATATTTGATCTGAAAGAAGGTAAAACTCGTTGCTATTAAATTACGGAAATATGCTTCATTATGGTGGGATAATATGAAAAAATAAGAGGGTTCAGGAAGGACGATCAAAAGTTGAAACATGGTCAAAGATGAAGAAGCTATTGTGCGAAAAGTTTCTACCAGTAAACCACCGACAAGAAGCCTTTCTTTAATATCATGGTTTATCACAACGGACCTCCTCCGTCGAGGAATTTATCGCCATGTTTGATAGGCTAGAATGAGGTGTGGGGTCGAGGAACAAGAAGAACAGATTATTGCGCAATTTTTGGGAGCATTGCGTCCCGAAATCTCCGATATTGTGCAGCTTCAGCCTTACTGGACTTTCAATGATGTATGTAGCTTAGCTTTAAAGGTGGAAAAACAACTTAAAGCCATAAACAAGAGTGCCCAGTAAATCAAACGCTACCCGAAACGAAACTTTTCGTTCTCCAACTACCTTTTCACCCAGTAATGGGAGCAAATCCAGCCCAATCAAAGCTGAGGTTTCGCGTGGATCGAACACATCGTCCACCGCTCCTACCAAATTGAGCCAGTGTTTCAAATGTCAGGGAATCGGACACTTCGCACGGGAGTGCCCCAATCAACAGCTTGTCACACTTACTGAAGACACAACACCCACATCTGATACATTCCATGAAGACGAAGATGACACGGAAAGCGAGATTATCTACTCGGATAAGGGTGAAGTTTTGGTGTCACAGAGGGTTCTCAGCGTTACACCAGCCACTACTATTGACGACACATTGTGGCTGCGTAACAATATTTTTCGTACCAAATGCACAGCCAAGGGTAAGGTTTGTTCTCTCATTATTGACGGAGGAAGTTGCGAGAACATGGTAGCAACAAGTATGGTGGAGAAGTTAGCATTATCGGTGGAACCCCATCCTGACCCGTATCAGTTAACGTGGCTGAAAAAAGGAAATGTTGTTAAGGTTAGTCAGCGGTGTCTGGTACAATTTTCTATTGGTCACCGCTATTCCGACGAGGTGTGGTGTGAAGTCATCCCGACGGATGCGTGTCATGTACTACTGGGGCGACCATGGCAATATGACATACGTACAAAGCATGACGGGTTTAAAAATACGTACTCGTTTCTGAAAGACGGAATCAACATCACGTTGGCACCTCTTGATTCCCGCGAAACAGGAATGGAAGCCCTTATTCTAACAAAGTCCGTTTTTTGTAGTTTATGGTCGAAATCCATTCACCCCATTGGATCTCGCACCTATGGCCGCTACTGAGCATTTCTGTGCTGAAGGGGAGGAGCGATCAGAACAAATCAAGTTAATACATCAGCAAGTGCGAGACCAAATTGTGAATAATAATATTGGCTATCAAAGGCGTGCCAATATTCATCGTAAGAGGGTGGTTTTTAAAGAGAGTGATCTTGTGTGGATCCATTTGAGCAAAGACAGATTTCCCAAGGGACGTACGGGCAAGCTTCAACCTCGTGCAGATGGTCCATTTAAAGTCTTGGAGTGTATCAATGATAATGCTTATAAAATCGAGCTGCCAAGTCACTACAACGTTTCTGCCACATTCAATGTTGCTGATTTGAAGCCCTTTATTCCTGTGGAAGATGAGGACGAGTCCTTTCGAAGAGGAAGAGAATGATGGCGACCCATCCTAATTAAGTTAGGATGATATTTAATTCCTTTTAAGTTAGGATATTTAAAACCTTTATTTTATATTCCTTTATTTTAGAGATTAAAAAAAGATTTGGATTTGGTTTTTATCTTTAGTAGGTTGTTGGCTTTTCTTAGGAGCTTTGGATTTATATTTGGCCTTTTTTTTAAAGGAGGCAGTTTTTTGATTCTCGAATACAATTACGTTCCTGGAAATTTGGCTAGGTTTTTGTTTACCTCTGATCTGCACAAGGTACTGCATCAAACACATTCATAGGCATATGGTTCATAATATGCCACTTCTATATGGCACATGTAAACAATTTGAACTTCGATCCATCAATGACTATACTAATTATATAATGACAACATTGAACACAAGGTTTAAATTGCCTGCATCTTGCATTGGATGAAAGTCAAAAAACCACATGCATATAGTTTTAAGTTTAGAACATTCCCATATCAATTTATAGAAATTTGTTATATGTAGATACTTATATCAAACATGATTATTACAAATACTTATGTTTTTAAATTGTTTTTTTATTTGCAAACTTGTAATACTCCATTATACACCAAATAAAGTAATTTTATAATCAAGTGTCTATACACATTAATATAAAAATTATGTTTACTTATCTACAAATCATATTAATGTCTAATTGTTTGGATTTGTCTAAAATGAAAGTGGCAATGAATTGGTCAACTCTCTTGAGAACATGTAAATAATGAACCATTCACTTCAAATAATTTTGCAAATTGATAATAAAGGCAGATGTACACATAGAAATTTTTATATTCCTGAAGACTCACCCCTGAATTGTAAACGAGTTGCACAACACGAATTGGTGCTGATATCACTTCTGATGATTTATAGATTGCGTCCATTGGAAGGTTTTGCTCCAAAACCTGTATAGTTTGATCAACTGGATATATAGAAACAGAATTGATAAAGTTAAATGTAAGTGAAAATGATCAGGATTCAACCTAAAATCACACCTGCAACTGATCCCCAAAGAGTTTAACTTGAGCTGTTGCTTTATCATCCCGAACTCCAATAAATGCTTCAAATGTTGCCTAAGAAATAAAAAAACAAAACCATTTATTCATTGTGACAAGAAACCATAAAAATATGACAGAATATATGGACATAAAATATGGACAGAAATCGTGACAGTGCAATCATCCATCATGTCCTTGATTCCTTGAAGGCTTAAAGAAATGATGATCGCTTTGAACAGTTTCACAATCATGTGTACGCATTTCTTAAGGCCATAAACCTATAAGCCTCGCATTCTTTCCAAGCATATGCCATTTATCAACTTAGACCTTCAAAGATTTCTACATACATATTGTCTTCTTTCCACAAAAAAAAAAAAAAAGAAAAATAAGAAAAAAAATACTGTAAAAAAAGGAATGACAGAAAGAGAAGAAAACATCATGTCATTATGTCAATTGTTTACTTTTAAGATCGCAACAAAAAATGTTAAAAGGAGAAACAAATTAATTTGAAATCCAATTTATTTAATACCTTGTAACCGAATAGTACATCTTCATAAGTCTCGTACGGGCCAATAGTAACATCCACCTTAGAGTCCTTAGGAACAGAAAAGATGCACACCATTAAAATGAAATTTAACAAACAGAACAGCATATGCATCTAAAAGCTTGAACAAACTAATTCTCATGATTCTATTATACTAAAACTAAACTTAATTTTGCAAAATTTTTGTTGTATCGTCTATTTGAGAAAAACAATGTGATTGTACCGATATATATTGGATTATATCGAAACAAATGTAGCTTTTAAGTAGAAGTGACAAAACCAACACACTTGATGAAAAATGGCTTTTTCTTAAAGGCTGAACACACACACCCTCTAAATCAAACTCCTAAATCTACACTTTCTTGTCCATGGGACTCGAACTCTTGACCTGAAAATGGCTTGTTTAATGTGCTAGTTAAGATGGGTTGTAATCAGTTTAGACTTTAGATGTTCCCTCATTGTATGCATGTTACCAATGCTATAGGTTAGACGTTACATTAATTGATAGTAAGGTGAAAGTATATTATGGGTATGCTTGGTAATACTAGCGGTAAATTTGACTGAATTTGTGAGCTAGAGCTTTTGGGAGCTACAACTTTTTAAAAGAGTTGGAGCTTTTAGTTTTATAAATATATTTGGTAATAGTAGTTTAAAAGGACATTGATATTAATTAGGTGTTGTAGCTTATAGTTATTGGAAGAGTAAAAAAGTAGTTTGGTACAACCAAAAGCTAAAGCTAGTTTTGGAAGCTACTTCAAGTAGCTTCTCATGGAAGAGCTTATGTTTTCCAAAAACAAAAGCTCAAGCTCTACCTTCCCAAAAGAGCTTTGATATTTAGCTTTCAAAACAAAAGCAGAAGCTGCTAAAAGCTCCTTGCCAAACATACCCTACATTAACTAACAAGAAAAAAAGTATGTTACATTAAATTGAGAAGAATTGTAAATTATCTTACATTTTATTGTCATTTGCCAAGATAGTATAAGTGTGGGCCAAAAGGGTCATAAAATGGGTAACAGGTTGTGAAACGGCACATTAAAGGAAAAAAGAACACGAAAAATGTAAACAAAAAACACAGGTCTACATGGTTCGGTCCAAGAATGGCCTATTCCAGCCTTCCAGGTCAGCACTATCTACACTATTTTATTTGCATTTTATCATTGATTTCTGATTACACCTACAGTTACATGTAATGGTTGTTTTATTGTTGAGAAAAACGGCGCACAAGAAGTGAACACACACTACAAATGCAAAAAGAAAAACAATTATTGTCAGTCTCATGTGAATGTGTTTAATTTGAAGGTATCCACATTACTCATTTGTCCTTTATTAAATACTATCAACAATTGTTATTACCGTTATTGTTCTAAAATTCAATTTTTAGTTGTACAATTTTCATGAAAAAAAAAATCTGTTACAACCATTACTTGTCGATTATTTGCATTTTCATGTTCAAAAGTAGATATTTAACTGCAAAATTTTAGTTTTAATGTTTGATGGAATTTAAAAATTTTCATAATTTAGCATAACCATCCATTCTTTCCCTACCAACAAACAATGCTTATCAACACATAAAGTTACATCTATCTTCTATGCAAAAAAGAATTTCATATATCATACATTCACTATTTTAATATTACTCATTTGTCCTTTATTAAATACTATCAACAATTGTTATTACCGTTATTGTTCTAAATTTCAATTTTTAGTTGTACAATTTTCATGAAAAAAAAATCTGTTACAACCATTACTTGTCGATTATTTGCATTTTCATGTTCAAAAGTAGATATTTAACTGCAAAATTTTAGTTTTAATGTTTGATGGAATTTAAAAATTTTCATAATTTAGCATAACCATCCATTCTTTCCCTACCAACAAACAATGCTTATCAACACATAAAGTTACATCTATCTTGTAGGTCCCGAGAGGTTCCCAAAGTATATAGTTATAAGCTGTAGAGGGGGGGTGAATACAGCAATTTAAAAACTACACACTCTTTTCTCAATGTTTGTATGTATTATCAACAATTTGTTAATTACAAACAAGCTTGAATGCGGAATAGTTCAAGCTGAGATGACAGATACAACAGTATGTTCACTAGTCTAAGACAAACTCAAACTAGATTACAATGAATACACTCACTAAGACGCACTCACTGTGTTTACAAGACTTAAGGGAACAGCTTATGTAAATCAGCTTAGACACACAGATGCTGGTTTACACAGAAGGCTTGCATGCATGAATATCACACTTGCACGTTCACTCTTGGGTTTCAGCACTTAGCTTTTGTCACACTTCTTTCTGACCTTAGAAGCTTCCTTTTATACTCACTTAGAGGATCTAAGAGAAACATCTTCATTGGACGGAATAAAAAAGGAGAAGTCTTGTTGAAAAGACAACATAACATTTTCTGCACTTTTCTGAAAAGCAGACTTGTCTTCACATGTGCAGAACTTTTGTCTTTTTTCTTTGTCTACTGTTGCATTGCCTTTAACTAATTTAGGAATGTCAACTTTGCGTCTTTCTTCCTTGTAAAGGCCTATTTTGATATAAGAAAAAGGTCTGTCACCCTTTTTCAAATAACCTTTTGTCTTCATGTTACAGAACAGCTTGGGCAGGATGAGCAGTTCTGTTTTCCACTTTGTCTTCGACTTTGTAAACTGATCTTGTAGTCAAAAACAATACATGATGACTTGGAAAAAACAATATCCATAAAGTGTTTAGCCTGTTCACAAAGCACAGGTTCTGTTCACAAAGAACAGAACACTTTAAATGCCCAAGCTGCTCAACAGTGTAGAGCAGCGTAGACAGTTATGTCCAGCCTGTTCAGCAGACAGAGCAGCTTGGACAAACTGTCTTATTGCAAACAATGCCACATTATAGAACAGCTTTGACTGATATGCAAATCATTTCAGGTTTCTAAGGCATATAAACAGGCCTTAAATTCAACCTTCAAATGCATCAACAGGTTTGATTATAAAATCTCCCCCTCAGATGTAGAAACAGGTTTGACTGAGGCCTTTTTGTGCCTAACAATCTCCCCCTATTTCAATAACCAGTCCAAGCTGGTCTGATCAAAAATCACTATATATTTTTACAGTACATTTTGTTGAATGAAATTACACATTACAGTTAAAGTTTATATAATGATCATGTATATATATACACTGATTCTTGATTCACTAGAACAACACATGTTCTTACAAGACGTACAACTAATGCTAATGTATTTTACAACTATGTAAAAGCAAAAATTACAACTTAGTAATAATGTACAACTAATGTACAAGATGTACAACTAATGTACAAGATGTTTGGACTGTTTGAGTTGGGAGCAGAAAACGGAAGCCTGTCCAACTGATAACAGCTCCCATTTCACCTACCCAGACGGTAGTGGACTTCATATCAATGGAGAAGGATCCTGAACCATCTTTTCCAGTTCTTCCTTGTATCCTCAAGTTCCTCAATTTCACTTCTGATGATCATGAACTTGGGATCATTGAGCTCTCCTCTTTCATAGAAGCCTCTGAGCTGATCCCAGATGGCTGCTCTCCATTTGCTAGACTGCCTGAAAGAAACTGCAAGTTGAGCGGGCAAGTTGTCTCAGATCAACTTTGTACAGCTCTGAGCTCTTTGGAAGCACTTCTTCTGAGTTACGGGGATCTACAAAAAATGCCCCCAGCTCAGGTTCTTCAATAATCTTGCCATCCTCAAACTCTATTCCTTTAGGCAGACTATGATCAACTCCTTTTATTTCAGGGGCATAGTCGCCTGTTCAATCAGCGTAAGGAGCAGTCCATCTCTGTATCCCTTCTTTGTCCTTCTGGCCTTTAGTTTGGGGTATGTCACAGAGACACCCCTCTGTTACTTCTTTGGAATCCAGGCCCAGCTCACTTACTCTCTCCATCGCTTCTGGTATGCCTGATAGTCTTCGCCTTTTGTTTTGACTTAGACTGGTCAGGGCAAACTGCAGTTCCCACCTTCCCTGTATCCCATCTGTGCAAACATCAGTGTGATGTAGTGATTCCATTTCAGGGCCTGTTGCACCCACCTGGTGATCTGAAGCTTCCACTGTGTGCGCTTTTCTTGAAAGGGAACAGGTTTGACAATCGCTTCCTTGGCCAAGCCTTCTAGTAGCAACATCATGAAATTTCTTTCTAGCCAAGTTGTCAAAGTGGTTTGGCTCTGGCAAAGGGTACTTGAGTCTTGGTCAAGAGACCTGAGCACCCTGTGCTTTTTCTCCCTCCTTTCTCCCTGCTGCTTCTCCTTAGCAGCTCCATTCTAATTTCTTTTTGCACCTCCAAGGCAGACATTTAATTTTTCTTTGCTTCTTGGAGTGCAAAAGATTTAGCAGCTTTAGCAGATTCTTCTTCTTTTCTCAATTCCTCCCGAAGCTTGAAGCTGTTCTTCTCTAAATCAAAGTACTTGTGCATAGGAAGACCCAGTCTCTTTAGCCCTGGCTTTGTGAAACGTTAAGACAGCTGCTTTCTGCTGTTGTTGACAATGGCATCTTTTTTTTTTCCTTTAGCTGCTGCCTGTAGTGTACAGCAGCCTCAGGAATTTCCTCTTCTTCCTTCTGTCTTCAGTTAGAATTTAAGTGCCTCCTTTTACTGCTATGGAGGCCTGTCCTCAGGAATGACTCTATCCTCCCCCTTAGACTGAGCCAGGGTTTTGGAGAGACAGCCTGAGGAGGCATAGCAGCTTGAGAGGCACCTTCAGCTGTACCTGAGATGTCCCTGTGGTTAGACCAGGGGAGTTGGTAGGAACTGCTTTCTCCTTAGGACGAAGAGGTTTTCTCCCCCATAGACTATAGTCTTCGAGCAGAATGACTTCTCCCCCTTTGAAGGAGATGGAAACAACCTCCAAACAACCTGGTCTGGCCTGAAACACAATCAGCAGGCTTACAGCCAGTTTTGGCAGCAGGTTTGGGGCAACCAGGCTTGTCATAGAAGCCAGGTTGTCCTTAACCCTGCACGCTGGGAAGAGCATGGCTCCTGAAGAGAAAGAGGCTTGTGAATCAGCCAAGAGTGGTCAGCTAACAATGTTTGTCTCATTCGAAGCTGTGAACAACAGGCTTTGAGCTGTGCAAGATGACTTCAAGAGTATCCTTGCACATCCAGCAAGGTCTGAGGACAACAGGTATTGATAGAGAAGCCAAGAAGAGTGTTCAGGTGGCCAATGTGTAGGAAAGGGTAGTGTTGGGCAAGAAGTGAGAGAGATGACAGCTGTGGGAAATGGCTGCCATAAGGGCACAGAGTCCTGTTGTAAGGAGAGGATAGAGCGAGAAGAGTTGGAATACGTTTGCCAGCTGATGCCAGTGAGGCAATAGCTGTGGAGAGTTGCAGTTTGAAGAGTGATGGAAGGATGTCTTTGAACATATCAAAGAGCCTTTGAGCTGAGCTCAGACCACAGAGTCTGAGATGAGGATGGTCGGGATGCATGGTGTTTTCCCAGACACACAACTTGTGGTCAGCCAAAGAACGCTGATCCCTCAAAAGAAAGGCTGGTCCTTTTGGGATGATGGTGTGTTATGGGTGGATGTTTGGGAGTGGGTAGAGGGGAAGGGATGATGAGGCCGAGGTTTGAGGTGTGATGGAGAGGGAGAGGGACTTGGGACAGAAGCGCCATAGCCTGGGCAAAGTAAGATGGCCAAGGTGGGGGATCTTTTTTACATGGTCCTTCCGGCAGGCGGCTTGTAGCTGCATCCACCAGGAGAGGGGATGATGTTTTGGGGCTTTCAGATGCTGCTTGTGTTGCAACACCCTCATGAGACCAGTGGTGGTTCCCTCTCAGTGCCTTGGTTCTAAAGGCCCTCATCATGGGGAGATGGGAATGCATTTCAACATCAGCAGTGGTGAAACCTGCTGAGGGAAATTGTGCATAAGGAGCCAGCCTCCCAGAGGTATGGTATGATCCCTGAGGTTCATCAGCTGGGTTGTTTGGTCCCTCAGCAGCTGTTTGGTGTAGAACAGTTTATCATTGGGGAGCAAAGTTTGAGGCTGAGCTGCTGATTGGTCTAATATCAGCAGCGTGGGCACCTCGTGCAGACTCAGGGTGAGGAGATTGATGGGGGACAGTGTGGACCACAGTATGGATGGAGGACTCCTGTCTTTCAATATCCCTCAGCCTGTTGGGGGAGCTGGGATAGATAAGTGGTATCTCCATTTGATACAAAATGGTGTTTCCTGTTGCGGAGGAAACCAGAGTGTTTAGGCGGACTCTGGGGTAGATCAGATTGGAGTGAGCAGGCTCAACATGAGCTAAACTTCTCCCAAAATAGGGAGGCAGCTGGGTTGCTTCTTTTCTACACTGAAAACCCTGTTGAGAGGGAACAGATAGGTGGTTTCATGGGCTTTTTATTTTGGCTAGAGATTTTCTTTGGTATGGAGAGATGTGGGTGATTTTGGAGAGGGAAGGTGATCTGTTTGGACTGTTGTGAGACTGGGTCAGAACAGTGGGGCGGCTGGTCTTTCCTGAGTCGCTTGTGCCACAGAGGCACAGCCACAACGCTTCAGGCTCAACGAAGCCAGGGTGAGGAGTTGCTCTTCTCAGCCCACGAGGCTAAAGAGCATACTTATAACGGGGCCTGAGCTGTTTGGCCTTCTTTTTAGCAGGCCCAGCTCAGTTGCCCAGGGTCCTTTTCACAACGCTTGCGACCTGGCTTTGGCTTTGAACGGAGCCGCAACTCTGGATCCACCCTCACAGTTAGAGGGGGTCCCCCCCTCCACTAAACCCAACAGCCTCCCTCATTGGTGTTGATAGAGGAGGCTCAGGTTGCAGAACTGGAGTATAGAAAACTTATTCCTCTATAACTGGGATAGCCAGCAGTCTTAAATAGAGGACTGAGGAGTTATAGATATGCGCACACAAACATGCCTGAAGAATGAGTTCAGAAAACCTGCGGATATCTCAACGCACTGGTCTTGACTCCTGCCTGCACAAGGTTCCTCAAATTCACTCAAAACAATCCCATTTGGCATGTCTACTGGTGAGTTCCAGCCACAAGCGCCAGAACTACAGGAATTTCATCCGGCTTAGTTGGTCAAATGAACCAACTTGCTGCTGAAACACATCCACCACAGAGGCGAATAAGAAAGCTGTAGGTAAGGAGAGGTCCTTTTCTGAATAGAGTTCCTCCAACTTTTGGTTCTTGGCTACACACCACAGACGTGCAGCAGATA